>SZWC01025670.1:0-17817 GCA_023375785.1 Penium margaritaceum
GGAGGAGAGAGTGAGAGAGAGAGAGAGAGAGAGAGAAAGAGAGAGAGATAGAAGGAGAGAGAGAGAGATAAATAGAGAGAGAGAGAGGGAGAGAGAGAAAGAAATATAGGAAGACAGTTAGAGAGAGAGAGTGCAAGTGAGAGAGGCAGAGCAAGAGAGACAGAGGGAGGAAGGAGTAGGTAGAAACGTAGAGATAGATTAAGAGTGTTCGTGTGTATGGGTGTGAGATAGGGAAATATAAAAGAAGAGCGACACGATTCTAATGCAACCTATATTTTCCAAACGGTATAAGTTTGGGTGAGTTAGGATTGGGTAAGTGAAGGCCATGGATCGGCCGTCGCACTAAACACATGTCCTCTGAGAGAGCGAGGAATAGCTCTTTGGGATAGAACTTGCAGGTCGAGCCCACCCATTGGCCAGCAAGGAAAGCTCGCAGGCGTACAATTTCTAGGCGCACAGAATTCTACGTGCGATCTTAAGTATTGCTCTTGGCTGGTTCCATGTTTTTGTACTAACTATATTAGTCACAAATACCTAGCCTCAACTTCGAGGTCACATCTAGATCTTTGAACACAGGCATTAGGTATGCAAGATCAAAGAAAAGACAGGGTCAGGCTAGGTCTCCAATGGCTAATCCAGCAGTAGCCATGGAAGAAAGCGTGAAGTTGGGGCACTACTGCCGAGAGGGAAGCGAGCACAGGAGAGGAAGGGAAGTGAATGTCTCGTGTGCTCGTAGCTCATACACACGCTCACTATGCATTGCCTTTGCTCTCTGAGTCAGCATGCCCTGCACACTCATAGCCACCACACAATCGTACATATATACAAGGAGGATTATCATGCCTCCTTGACCATGGGTGCAGAGGATACACAATCAAGATGGTAGAGCTGTAGTTGAAGTACAGTGGATGGAAGTGCTTCAGTGAGGAAGTTCGCCAGTTGTGCATCCCCACTGATGGGCTGGACTTGAATGGCTCCTGTTTCTACTGCCTCACAAACGAAGTGATACTCAACGTTAATGTGCTTTGTTTGTGGATACAGCACACCATCATTTGCGGCAATGCGACGTACTGTGGAGCTATTGCTGTGTAGTGGGACCACTTGCGCATTCAGACCCAATTCCTTAAGTAAACGTGCCAGCCAGATGCCCTCACATGCTGCTTCACCCTGTGCCATGTACTCTGCTTCTGCCACACTACATACTACACATGACTGTTTTACACTTCACCATGACACAGCCGTACCCCACAGACAAAACACATACCCACCACGACTACGGGCCTGACGGTCTCGCGCATAGTCGCTGTCACAAAACCCATCCAGCAAACGATACAATATAGGGGCAAAGACCAGACTGAAGCCAGTAGTGTCCAACACGTAAGACAGCAGTTTTAGCAATACTTTGTGATTTGCGCTATGAGGTTGTTGGCCAAACTGGGCCAGTACATTGACTGTACAAGAAATGTCTGGACGTGTGGTGGATGCAAGGTAGGATAGGCTGCATGTAATCTGTCGGTACAGTGTTGGATCACAGTCTGGACCGTACTTAGTGATGTGTGCATCCAGTAAATGAGTGTACACATCAGGGCTCATCAGTGAGTGATGTGGTGGAAGGTGTTGTACAAGGTGTTGAAAACGACCAGTGAATTGTGCCACAAACCATCCTTGATGCAATGAGAGTGTGCGTACAGGTCTGTCTCTGATGATGATCATGCCCAAGAAGTTGCTTGACTCCCCTAGGTCCGTCATGCTGTAGTGCTTAGTGAGTAGGACCTTTGTGCGTGTGATGAGAGAGAGCGATGGGGACAAGAGCAGTAGGTCATCGACATAGACCAGGAGCACGACGGGTACTTCATATTCCTAGTGTGGGCAGTAAGAAGGATCACACACACTCTGTGTGAATCCCACAGTTACAAGAATGTGACTAATCTCTTTGTTCCAACAGAATGGTGCTTGCTTCAGTCCATAGAAGGCTTTAAGTAGCAACCGGATGCGATCTATTCCATCCTCACACCCTCCTGGTTGTTTGACATATAGTTCCTCCTCCAAAGAGCCATTCAGAAATGCGTTCTTGACATCCATTTGATGAATTTTGCAGTCTTCATGGACTGCCACACGTAACAGTACTCCGCCGGTGCCATATTTGCCTACAGGGGCATACGTGTCAGTGAAATCTTGTCTTGGAATTTTATAGAACCCATTTGCCACCAACCTGGGTTTGTACATTTTGATCAGGCCTGCCAGGTTCCTTTTCAGCTTGAAGACCCACTTCACATCGATAGCCTTTTGGCCAGGTGGAATAGGCACAAGCTCAAACACCTTATGCTCTAGAAGAGCGTTGATCTCAGCGGCCATGACCTTCTCCCACTCAGGTGCATCAGCATGCCCCCTTGTCTCAGACACGGTCAGGGGCTGTACCTGTTGGTGCTGAGTGGAGTTGGGACCGGCCATGTGATAGAACTGTCGATAGTTCACACGTGGGATGTCTCTTAGGATGCATTTAACAGGTTCTGGTTAAGGGTGTAACCGAGACCGGTCTCGCAATTCTGGAAGCGGAATTGGAATCGGAATCGCAAGACCAAGTCCGGTCTCAGGATCGGACTCGCAATTCTCGTCTTGGACTCGCGAGTCTGCAGTATCGTGAGTCCACTATCTGGGAATTGCGAGGCCGGATACCACCGCCCTGTGCACCACCACCTCCCGGTGGTTGTGCACAACCATCACAATTGTGAGCCAGCAATTGCTCCTCCACCACCTCCAACTGCTTCAGCACCGCCAGCACACCACCACCACCTCTACACCTCCACCACACCACCAATTCACTAAACAACCGACAAGTGCACCGTTACTCCTGCATAGCAGAACCTGTCTATGAATGCATTTCTCATGCTAACCTAATCTGCTATCCAAACTTGCTATCCAAATCTGCTTTCCAAATCTGTGTAGCCGTGTATAACTCAGTGTGCTAACCAAATCAGCTAACCAAGTATGTGTATAACTCAGTGTGTGAACCATATCTACTAACCAAGTATATGGAGAGAGGTTATGCAAAGGAATCTTATGCTGCCCGTGATGGAAGCTTTTTGCTCATCTCTAATCACGAAACAAGGATGGATCACAACACATGTTGTAACACAGCATAACCTTTTTGTGTCATCTCCATTCACTGAATTGGGGAATAACTGAACACAAGCAAGCATTGCAATGGATGCAAACATGGACTGGAACAAAAACATGGGAACATACTTGTTTAAAAACAAGTGAAGACATGACTAGTTCATCTCTAGGACATCATCATCGTCATCATCATCCCCCATGACAAAGCCACCACACCCATTCTCATCGTTCTCATCCTCCTCTGAGTCCTCTGAACTACTTTCATCCTCCTCATCTTCATCTTTGTCAGCATCTTCATGCGCATCCTCTGCTGCAGCATCATCGCCATCTGCAGCTGCTTGTCCTGCGTGTGTGTTGCTTTCACGGCTTTCCTTGCTGCTGGTCTTGCTGCCTTCTCCTTCTCCTCAATCTCTAGCAACTCCTCAGCCACAGTACCATTGGGTGCCGCTGGAAAATTCTTCAGTGCTGGATCGTTGATCCAGGTTTTGAGGCAGAGGAAATCTTGCACAGTCAGCTGGGATAGAGAATGTCGAAATTCAGTCGCAACTCTGCCCCCGAGCGAGAACATGCGCTCAGAGGGTGTGCTTGTTGCTGGTACGGCCAGCACATCGTGCACTGCCAAGGCAAACGTAGGGTATGTAGTGGAGTTATCCTTGTAGAATTGCAAGACGTTGCAACGCCGTCCGCCTCTTGCCTCCTTGTACAACTCCACCTCTTCTTCGATTGTGTTCGGTACCACCACCTGTACAGCAGGTTCTGGCTCTTCGTATAGCTTGTCCATCGGGTCTACTAGTGCGGCCTCCAGCATGCTCTGACGTCTCTGCTTCCCGTGCCCCTTCTTTGCGGCTACTACAGGACCACCCAGCTGTTCGCTGCTGCTAATAACTGCTGCTGTTGCGGGCATGTTGGTAGACATCGCCATCATGTCATCGTCGTTGTCCGCATCTGCTCCTGCAGCTGCCTCTGCTGCCTCTGCTGCAGCAGCTGCCTCTGCTGTTGCAGCCGCAGCCCTCCGTTCGTCCTGTACCTTGGAAAAGTAGGGCTTGAAAAAATCAAGCACCTTGACCTCCAGCTCCACCATTGACTTGATTCCCAGAAGCTGCATCGGACACATGATGGGCAAACAAGGGAAATCAAGGGAAAGTTAGTTCACATGAGGAAGGTAAAAGAACAATGTGAATACACTGAACCAACGCCACTACCACCACAACCACCCCCTCCACCATCACCACCACCACCATCACCATCCCATGGCACTTTTTTTACCTTGTGCACGCGGTCGAAGAATCGGAACCTGAACCGTGGATTGATCACCGTCGCAACCACATGGCGGATGCTACACTTCTTCACGTATTTCTCAAGCTGCAGTACCACAAGCGCACAAACAATGATTGTCAAGAAGATGAATACAAACCTACAGAAACCTACAGTGATTGTCCACCAGCACTCGTTTCTCACCTTGTCAACTGCACTGGCCAGCCCTGGCTACAGCG
The DNA here is from genome assembly GCA_023375785.1 of Penium margaritaceum. Lineage (NCBI taxonomy): Eukaryota > Viridiplantae > Streptophyta > Zygnematophyceae > Desmidiales > Peniaceae > Penium > Penium margaritaceum. The sequence continues at coordinate 4,611 of SZWC01025670.1, forward strand.
TCAAGAGTAGCTTCTCCGTGCTGTCAAGACACACCTTCTTCTGCTTCTTCTCTGCTGCTTTGGTGGCCTTCACGCGCCAGATGTGGAGTTTCTGCAAGATGGTGCTAAAGAATGGCACCACAAGTGAGAGCGTAGGATACTCCTGCCCACTGAGGTCCTCTGTGAAGCCCTTGAACGGCTTCAAAATCGCGATCACCATGTGCAGCAGATCCCAACCCTGCGCATTGGGAATCAGGGCAGGATTCCGGGACTGGAGCCGCTCGTCAAGTACCTCTTCTATTCTCACCACCCTCTCACACATGTCAAGCGTACTGTTCCATCTCGTGGGGGTGTCAAGGTGCAGGGAGAGGTAGTTGACACCGCGGGCCTGACAAGCGTTGATGAGCGACTGCTCACACTTTGCAGACCTGCTCACATGATTCACTATGTCTCAGGCCACCCAAAGGTGCTCCTCCACCTACTCCACTGCAATCAAGTCTTTCACAGCCAGGTTTAGAATGTGGCCCATGCATCGGATATGGCCGTTCTTGTCAAACTTGTCGTTCTGCAGCACCAAAACCTTGTCCACCATCGAGTCGTTCACGCTGTCCTTATCCATGGTCACACAGTAGATTTTGTCCCAAAGTCCCCACTCCTTCACAGCAACAGCGAACAAGTCAAAGACAGTGGCGGCTGTGGCATCATCATTGCAAGACGGGAAAGCCAACGCCACACTCTGCATCTGCCAGTCTGCAATCCAGTGCGCCGTCACACCCAAATACTTGTGATTGGCGTCGGATTACCAACCATCGGTCGTGAAAGACACCCCTGAAACCACCGCCAAGAACAACTTCTGGAGCTTCTTGCGAAACGCAGCAGCTCTGTTCTTCAACAGCCGTGTCAGTGTGATCCTACGAGGCAGGATAGCAAAAGGATTACAGTGGAGGAAAGCTTGCCGCAACCAGAACGATTCGATGCTCAAGAAACTCTGGTTTTTATCCACAACATGCTTCCAGATGCAGCATAAGAAGTATTTCTTGTTGAAAACCAGCCCCACACCAGCGGCACCACGTGCAACTTGCGTGTTCGTACCATCCACCTCGGCTGCGGTGTCTACGGCTGCCCTTGTTGCATTGAGGAGGCTCTGCTGAACGTCCAACGCCTTCAACTCCTTGTGATTTTCCTAGTGCTCAAGCCGTAGATGTTTCCACATGCCAGACGTGTTACTTTGGTTCAGCCCGAAGGTCCCCTTCAGTCCCTTGCGCGGGGAACACAGCGTACACACAGCCCGTGGCTCACCATTGATGACCACGTAGGTGAAAACCGTCCACACCACGGACGGCTTCGCTTTGCGCTTGTCCACCCGTCCTCGCGTGTTCAGCGTGGCCTGGATGAGATTCCCGCCCGGCTTAGAGGCAGAGGTGCTGGGGGTCTGCTGCTGCATCTTCTGCACCTCTTGCTGCAGCCCCTACTATTGCTATTGCTGCTAGCCCTGCTGCTGCTGCTGCTGCTGCAACACTGATGCTTGTGAGGCCATTGGTGCTGCTATGAGGGCTCGGCCGGGTGGCCGGGTCGAAGGCCCGGAGGTGCCTTAGGAGAATCCCCGAAAGTGCAGGCACAACCTGTTATGAGACACTAGGGAGGGTGTAGGCACGCACTGCCCGTGAAACCCTACGTGAAACCCTACGTGGACATGGGCAGAAAAATGTAAATTTTTGGATACATAGCCGTGGCCAATGGGGAGGGCGGGTATTGAGGTATGGGCAAGCACAAAAAAGGTGAGGGGGGGTTTCGGAGCCTCGATAATGGCACGAAACCTGTCAAGGTGGTGGATGTCGAACCGGACCCCAGCCTCATTTTCCCCCTCCCCCCACCCTCCGGCTCCCGCCGCCACCCCAGCGGGGAATCGCGATCCGACGCCGTAGTCTCGGCATCGCGAGTTGATTCCACGAGGGCGAATCGGACTCGCGAGTCTGGACTCGGTCTCGGAATCACGAGACTCGGACTGGAGACCCGGTTTTTGGTGTACAGGCTTAGTTCTGGTGTAGGTGTGACAGTTTTTCTCGAATCTATGGAGGCATCACCTTGCAGTCCAGGGGATGACTGAGGCGCACTTGACTCTATGCTTGCCAGGTCAGTGGGTATTAGGAGCTCTTTTGGCATAGAGTTGTTCTCACCCTGCTCCTGTACCATAGTACGTATAGGAACTGTGACTGGCTGTAGGACGAGCACTGAAACACTCATATAGTGAGGGTAGTGCTCAGGACTAGTCAGGTTGGATATGTACTGCAAGGTATGGAATTGGTTGTATGGCATGTGCTCCAGGTTGGAAGCGTCTTGACTCTCAAGGAAGTTGTGTCTGGTGGGGTCCCAGAATCTCCATGCCTTTGACGCATGTGACACGCCTACAAAGATGCACGACCGACCTCTAGGACTCAATTTGTGTTCGCGTTGTGGATGCAATCCATGGTATCCCAGACTCGGGCGGGACGTAGGTCCACTTTTTCATTAAACTTATGTTCCTTGGGTGTGAGAGACCGAGGCAGTGGACCTTGTGGAACTCTATTCCAAACCCAAGTGATGTACATCACTACTTCCTCCCAAAATCCAAATGACAAACCTGATTCACTCACTAGCGTGCGTAGGACATTGCCAAGTGTTTTGTGTCATTTCTCGACTATCCCGTTTTGTTTGGGAGGGTATGGTACTGTGGTCTGATGTTTTTTTCCTTGTGCCTTGAGGGCTGCAGTCAGTGGACCCATGCACTCTCCCCCTCTGTCAGTCCGTAACTTCAACAGCTTGTACTTTGTGTGCCGTTTCGCAAGGCGTATCTACTCTGTGATGACCTGGAGGGTGTCTGACTTAGACTTGAGTAGGAATGCCAAGCAAAAATGACAAAAAGTGTCTGTCAGTGTCCGGATATACTGTGATCCATACTGGACCGAGGGCATGGGCATTTGTTATGGGAGCCGCCGGTCGAGGCGATGATTACGTCGTCATGCTGATGTCAGATGTATGTTTTGATATTCCCATTGTGTTCTACGTGAAGAACCGTGCGAAATGGACCCAAGAACTGGGTCATTTGGTGTAGGGACGAAAAAGATACGTCCGTGCACAGGTGGGAGGCACACTTCCAGAAAACAGGAGACGTACCGATTCGACCCCGAGCAAGGCGGAGCGACTTTCTCGCCCACTGCAGCCAAAGCTCCCCTGGATGGATGCTTAGGCAATGAGACAGGGTTCATTGGATTCCATGGGCGCTTCAGGATGGCGTATGGAGTTGCATTCGCAAGCAAGGGCGCTTCGGGCGGCCGTGACCCCCGCTGGCAGTGCTGCCAGTGGCCATCATGCGTGGAGTACTCAAACAGCCATAACTTAGCCTTTTATTCATGGATTGAGGCGTTCTTTGGTGTGTTGCAAAGATCGCGGTGCGTACTACATGATGCACGTGTTATTAGCATGAGTGCGCTTCAATAGGGGGCTTCGGGGTACTGAGTAGCTTTCGGCTGGCTCATAGGGGTTGGTACATAAGGAACCCTAGAGGTTGTTCTAGGCATGCCAATCTTACCCAAAGACTCTGTACATTTGCCTTGTACTGATCTATCAAGTCTAAGGATTAATTTCTTGTCCAACTCTCCTTGTTCTCCAAGCATCACCTTGCACACGTCCATTTGATCATACAAGTCTTCCGCAGCGCACCTTGGTGCAAACGCTAGTGGGAGAGTCGCACGGCGGGAACCTCGGTCACTAGCAGCGGTCTTGCTGCTAGGAGAGGGTCGTACGACATCTCAAGGGCTGGCCCAGACACCAAGGGGTCGAGGGTTGGGAGGTTTATCCCAAGGGCTCTGCGAGTGACCATCATGCTAGGCGTCCCTCGGTTCATATTTGGTATCACAGCGCGTGGACGTTCACTCGGCTTTGCGCATACCCAAGGAGAGGCAGCAGATCTGCCACAACTGCGTTTGGCCGGAATGTTTTTTTCACAACCGGAAGCATGGCAGCCGCAGCATATGACCACACCTACCTCATGGAGGAGATCTGGCTTGCTCTTGAGGAGTTGCGTCAAGAGAACCAGCAGCTGCATGCGGAGGTTGAGGCGAGGTACGTCAGCCAAGGGAGCAGTGCGTTGGGGGGTATTGCATTGGCATCCACATCTGCCTTTTGGCGGCCCGAGCTGAAGGAGCCAGAATTATACACCAGCAAGGTCAGTGCGCGTCAGTGGCTCTTCACGGTGAACTCGTACTTCACGGTGTTGGACGTTCTCGTGGGAGAAGCTGCCACGAGACTGGAGTATTCATCGACGCTACTCCGGGGAATGGCACTACAGTGGTGGTTGGCATTGTGCCGGTGGAACGCAGCTGGGTTGGAGGACGGACTGGGGACCGGGGCACAGCTTCAGCCATTGCTGAGTCTACCATTGGGGCGAGAAGTGCAACTTGGTGCGCATGTGTTGAGGGAGAAGCCAGAGAGGTGGGAGCAGTTTGAGGCGATGCTCCAGGCACGTTTCGACCTCCTCAATGGTAGCCGAGTCGCTCGTGACAAGATCAAGCATGTCAAGCAAGGCGGATTGTTCCACGATTACACTACATGCTTCATGGCTTTGGCCGCGCAGATCGAAGACCTCTCGGACGCGGAGGCGTACGACCGCTACCATGACGGCCTGAAGCCACACGTCCAATGTGAAATCACGGTGCTCGGGTTACACACCTTTGCGGAGTTGGTCTCGGCGGCAGAGCGCATCGACGCAGTAAGCTACAATGCATGCCGGACCAGCTATGCAACACAACCACGGGTGGAGCAGCCGGGTCAGACTGTGCCCATGGAGGTGGATGCAATCCAAGCCGGACAGCGGGGCACGAGCAGACAGTAGGGAGCGAGAGGCAAGTACTGGGCTTGTGGTGAGGAGGGTCATCGCAAGCGGGATTGCCCCAAGCGCAAGGCACAGCAGGGAAACGGGCAGCAGCAGTGAGGAGGGGATGACCTACTGCTGCAAGTCTTTCGTCCGCAAGGGACAGCACCAGCCCTGAAAGGCTTTTGCCGATTAAGGAGTTGTCTCAAGTGTTCTTGCAGAATGAAGGTGAGACCCGGCAGTTTTCAAGGATCATCCTGGAGCTGGTTGTTGAGATTCCGGAGGGGAGTTTCAAGGGTCGGAGGAAGCTACGTTGGCTGCTAGACGGCAGCGTGAGCCGTAGCTTCTTCAACGACAGGTTGGCGACGAGGTTGGAGCTCGCACCACAGCCGGGGACGTCGGCCAAGGCGCGGCAGGTGTCCGGATTGGTGGAGTGCGGTAGGCCTCTCGTCAAGCACAAAGTCCATATGGGTGAGTTGGTGTGTGACATGGAGTTCCACACTTGCCCTATGGATGATTACGACTGTTTGATCAGCCGGGATTGATTGCATGGCTAGAATCCGAAGGTGGATTGGAGGTGCAACTGGGTGGTTGTGAAGGCGGGCGGGAAAAAATGAACTTTGCCGTTGTGGCGGGGTGAGGGAAAGGAGTCAGAAGTGGTGGAAGCGGGGAATTAGCTGCGCGTCATCAACTTGCAGCAGCTAAAGTGATGCGAATGCAAGGGTGGCCAGGTTTACTTGGCATGGGTGCGTCCACAACAGGCAGCAGAGCAGCAGATTGTAGCGGTTGAAGCAACGGAAGGGTACCCGGTAGAGGGCGTGGGAGCTCCCCAGTTGCCTCTGGGTGTTGGGGGGGTACTCAAGGAGTTCGGAGACGTCTTTCCAGAGGAGTATCCAAAGGAGCTGCCACCGTGGTGCGACATCGACCACAAGATCAAGGTGGTGCCAGGTTTGTTACCAACGGTGCGGTCTTACAACCGCATGAGCAACGCGGAGCTTGTGGAGCTCAAAAAACAGTTAGGGGAGTTGGTGGACCAAGGCTTCATTCGACCGTCGGTGTCTCCATACGCGGCGCCGGTGCTGTTCGTCAAGAAGAAGTCCGGAGAGCTGCGGATGTGCGTGGACTACCAGGCGCTCAACAACATCACGGTAAAGAATCGCTACCCATTGCCACGGGCCGAGGAGTTGTTCAACCAGCTTCGAGACGCGCAGGTCTTCAGCAAACTGGACTTGAGGTCGGGGTATCACCAAATCCGCATCGCGGAGGAGGATGTAGAAAAAACCGCGTTTCGGACGTGTTATGAACACTTTGAGTATCTCGTGATGCCTTTTGGGCTAACGAATGCTCCAGCTACGTTCATGGCGCTGATGAACCGGGTATTCCATCACTATTTGGACTAGTTCGTGGTCGTCTTCCTCGAGGACATCCTTTTCTTTACACGGACGATGGAGGAGCACCAAGAGCACCTGCAGAAGGTGATTGAATTACTGAGAAAGGAGCGGCTGTTTTCCAAGCTCAGCAAGTGTGAATTTGCCAAGCAGGAGGTGGAGTTCCTCGGGCACATTGTCAGCGGGAGGGGAATCCGCATGGACCAAAAAAGGTGGAAGCCGTGAAGGAGTGGCCAGAGCCGGCGTGCGTGCGTGACATCCAGGTTTTTCTGGGTTTTACGGACTACTACCAGAGGTTTATCTGGGAGCACACGGCAATGGAAGCACCCTTGACAGACTTGCTCAAGAAGGGGCGCCAATGGGAGTGGGGTGCAAAGGAGGGACAAGCCTTCGGTGTAATGAAGACTGCCATGTGTCAAGCCCCAGTGTTGGTGCATCCGGACACGAGCAAGGAGTACGTGTTGGTGATGGACGCAAGTGACTGTACGATCGGCGGGGTGCTGATGCAGGACCAAGGGAAGGGGTTGCAGCCCATTGCGTACTACTCCAAGAAGATGAAAGGGGTTGAGCTAAACTACCCGATCCACGAGAAGGAGATGCTCACGGTGGTCCAGGCCTTCAAACAATGGAGGTACTACCTTGAGGCGCGGCGGTGTGTGGTGTTCACGGACCACTACGCGTTCAAGTACCTAAAGTCGCAACCGAACCTGAGTCGTCGTCAAGCACGGTGGATGGAGCTGCTGGAGGGCGGCTTCGACTATGAGATCCACTACAAACTAGGAAGGATCAACCCAACGGACCCGCTTTTGCGTTGCCCGGTCTTGGGCGTGCATGCGATCACGGTGATGGCGGGATTTCCAATCATCCGCAGCATGTTTGCACATGTTTATGCGAAGGACGAGGACTTTACCGGAAGTACGGTGAAGGGGTGCAAGTGGGACAGCCAATATTGGCGACGTGAGAAGGAGAACCAGATTGTACTGCGGAGTGCGTGGTTGCGGCAAGCGCTGTTGGAAAAGGCGCACGACTAACACTACAGTGGTAATTTCGGCCACAACAAGACGTTCAAGATTCTTGCGTGCCAATATTGGTGGGAGACAATGAGAGCAGATTGCAAGAAGTACGTCAGCAGTTGTGACACGTGCCAAAGAATCAAGTCACGGAGAGCACGGGCGCCAGGAGAGCCACAGCCGCAACCGGTGCCGGAACGTCCGTGGACGGACATCTCACTAGACTTTGTGGGGGGTCTTCCACGGGACACAACGGGCAACACCATGGTGGTGGTGGTGGACCGGATCAGCGAGATGGTGCACTTTATCCCATGTGCACAAAAGGTCATGGCAGGAGAGTCGGCTCAACTCCTCTTGCAACACGTCATCAAACTGCACGTGGTGCCGAAGTGCATGGTCTCGGACCGTCTCGTCCGGACGTGAAGTGCTTCACGTCCCGGACGTGAAGCGCGGTTGACCCGCGCTTCACGTCCCAATTTTGAGAGGAACTCTTCAAGAAGCTGGGCACCCATGTGGCTCTTTCATTGGCCTACCATCCCCAAACTGATGGCCAAACTGAGCGCACCAATCAGACCATGGAGCAGCTACTACGGGGGATCTTGGAGCAGGACGGTAAGGGATGGGAATGCAAGCTCCCGATGGCTGAGTTTTCCTACAACTCAGCAGTGTACGCATCTATGGGGCGGTCTCCCTTCGAGGTGGTGTATGGGATGCAGCCTGCATTTCCCTCAGACATGGCAACGGGATCGGACCTACTTGATGTGCAGTAGTTTGCAAGTGACTTCACGGGGGTATGGAGCGGCGTACAAGATGCACTTCACAATGCGCAGCAGCAGATGAAGCAACAAGCGGACAAGCACCGGACAGCCGAGGAGATCTCGGTGGGACAAAAGATGCTGCTAAGCTCATGGAACCTGCAGTTGGCGGGGGTGGACAGCGACAAGCTCAAGCCTCAGTGGATGGGCCCTTTTCCGGTCAAGGAGAAGCGGTCCGCGGTGAGCTACGCGTTGGAACTTCCGAACCACTACGGGATCCATCCCGTGTTCCACGCGTCTCTTCTCAAGGCCTACATGGAGCCGGATGCGTAGTTCGCGGCGTGAGGACAGGCTCCTCCTCCACCGGTCTTGGTGGAGGGTGAAGAGGAGTATGTGGGCACCGTCGGCGCGGTAACGGGTAGCAGTACCTGGTGCAATGGCTCGCCTATGGGCCTGAGCACAACTGCTGGATCCCCAAAGCCGATTTCCATAGGGGCGGTACCGTCAACACGGTCCTCCGAGCATACCAGGAGCGCACCGGGACGGTGCGCCCTTGGAGAGGGGGTGATGTTATGGGAGCTGCCGGTCGAGGTGGTGATTACGTCATCATACTGATGTCAGATGCATGTTTTGATGTTCCCAATGTGTTCTGCGTGAACATCCGTGCAAAATTAACCCAAGAACGGGGTCATTCAGTGCAAGGACGAGAAAGATACGGCCGTGTAAAGGTGGGAGACAAACCTCCAGAAAACAGGAGACGTACTGGTTTGACCCCAAGCACGGTAGAGCGACTTTCTCACCCACTGCTGCCGACGTGCCCTGGATGGACACTTACCCAATGAGGCAAGCTTCATTGGATTCCATGGACGCTTCGGGATGGTGGTTGGAGCTGCATTCGCAAGCAAGGGCGCTTCGGGCGGCCGTGACCCCCGCTGTCGGTGCTGCCAGTGGTCGTCGCGCATGGAGCACTCAAACGGCCATAACTTAGCCGTTTCTTCATGGATTGAGGCGTTCTTTTGTACATTGGAAAGCTCGCAGTGTGTAATACATGATGCATGTGTTATTAGAATGAGTGTGCCTTGATAGAGGGCTTCGGGGCACTGAGTAGCTTTTGGTTGGCTTATAGGGATTCGTACATAAGGAACCCTAGAGGTTGTTCTAGGCATGCTAATCTTACCTTGAGACTCTGTACATTGCCTTGTACCAATCTATCAAGTCTAAGGATTAATTCATTGCCCAAATCTCCTTGTTCTTCAAGCATCGCCTTGCACACGTCCATTTGATCCTACAAGTCTTCCGCAGTGTACCTTGGTGCAGAAGCCACCGGGAGAGTCGCACGGCGGGAACCTCGGTCACTAGCAGCGGTCTTGCTGGTAGGAGAGGGTTGTACGATATCTGAAGGGCTGGCCCACACACCAAGGGGTCGAGGGTTGGGAGTTTTATCCCAAGGGCTCGGCGAGTGACCGTCACGCCGGGCACCCTTCGGTTCAGTCAGATCTGCATGGACTAGTTCCAGAGGCGTAGTGCTGTCCCTGTCTAACTTTCGAAAGGTCTTTTTACGAGCCTTGCCCTCATGGCACTCCAGACATGTGTCTTCCTTGAGACCATGACGGCAATCCTCCTGTGTGATACCTCATGCTGAGGAGTGCTCTTGCATGTTTGTGATGAGATCTGTATAGATGTGTGCGAGTCGCCTGTGAAGGAGATCTATATACTGTGCATCTGTCATGGTAACAATGTGAGCCTATGGGCGATACGAGTGAGTGGGAATCAGGGAAAAGAGAGTCAAGAGTTGTAACATGTCAGCATGGAAGGACCCATCCAGCAACAAATTCCCGGCCGACTCACAAAGCTAGTATTTTGCGGCTGTATCACTGTGGACTTGTTGGCTTGGCAATCTAGCTACCCACCGGACGACAAGTTCACTCACAACTTGGGTACATAGAAGACACCAGTCAGCCAAATCACTCCCCCAGGTGCCTGTAATGCCACCGTCCCAACACCCTCACCGGTCTTCACTCCTTCAACATCATCCATGGCATACAATGATCCAAACAACAGCCTGTGTGGGGACATGTACGATGCAATAGTGTCATACAACCATTTATGCATGGGAAGAGCGTGTAATGTGATAAAGTGGCGGTCGGCTCTGGAGGCTGAAGCTACATGGGAGTAGTCTAGCCAGCAGGAGGTGGTGGAGCTAGCTGGTGTACATTTGCCATCTCTAAGTAAATGTGATGTGCCCATGCAGGTGCAAGAACTGGTGTAGCAGAGTACGGTGGTACGTGCAATGGCCCCTGAGACTGCTATAGTAATCACTGGTATAACAACGACGATAGTTCCTAGGGCACTGGGAACGCCAATGGGAGCGACAGTGAGGGTGCTACAAACGTGGCTGCTCCAAACGGGGCCAATGCGTGTGGTCCCATGCTACTGTGCATGCAGATTCATGATGTGCTACAGTTGTGGGCATGCCCGCCAGTAGTGACTGTCCTGCCAGTAGTAGTTGCAGGTGTGTCCTCCTGTGCCCCGACCACGACCTCGCCCTCCACTTCATTGTCCTCCTTTGCCCCCTCCACCTCGTCCACCTCCTATGCCAGAGCCTGGAGGTGGGCCTGTCGTTGTTTGGTGAACAAAAACGCTAGTCGTGGAGGTCGTGTCGTCTCATACTTCCCCATGTAGAATGTCTTTGTGGTGGCATAGTTCCTTAAAAACCTCCGCTAGATCTATGGTCTCGATGTCAGTGACACACAGTCTCCTCAACATTGCCCACCAGAATTCCCTGTAAGGTTCACCTAGATGAAGAAGAACCGGGTTCAACAACTCCAGCACTGAGTAGGATGTACCAAGCCCCAAAATCTGGTGGTAAATATCAATTGCTGCATCCCAGTACTCTGCGATGGGTGCTCCTGGCTTGGGATACAGCTTGCTTAGCTTGTCACACAGTATGATCACCATGGCCATGTCCCGTTCCTCCTACAGGATGGAGAGATGTTGCCTCGCCTCATAGGTTCGAGGAGCTCCGCTATGTGGATTTGGGAGATCCGCGCCCTTTCCGCCAAAGCCAAGGTGGCGGATGGTATAGGCTTGATCATCGGGCAAAGCCCGTACGAGGGTGTTGAAGGCGCGTAGAAGTACGCGCTCGTCTGCATCTTCCCCCACTGGTGATAGGTATTCTTCCGCAAATCTTTGCTTGGTGGCCCATGCAAGGAAGATGTCCTTGCATGCGAAAACATCTCCCATGCCGAGCGGAAGGGGGACAGGTCTTTTTGATTCATGACCTTGGACAGCTCCTCCCATGTCACTGTGGTGGCGGGTTGGTTAGAGGGCTGGCTGCCGTTGGGGTTTGAGCCACCCCCTTGGTTTCCACCACCAAGCGGAACGGAGCCCATATTGCTCATGGCTTCCGTCTGTACTCTCCTTATCCTCGGTGAAGAGGGAGAGTTGTCCCTAGTGATAAAAATCAACTGGCATGACTGTCGCATCGAGGTTGTTTTACAAGTTCCAACAGAATTTACATAATTCAAGTTGGAGTCCATTTGAGTGAGACGGATTTCCAAAGTTCGAGATCATGGGTCGGGTTCAAGTAACGACCTAATTACTTTCGGCACAAAGGGTGGCAAACGGTTTGACCAGGAGGGCTGAGAGCGGCCTTCAAGGAAAGGTCTCCTAGCTGACCTCCAAAAGACTTCAAGAAAGGAGCAATTCATGACTATTGACCGTACAGGTCGTGTAAGACATGATTCTCATGTGTCACAAGGTGACTACCGCTTATCAAGCTAGGCTAGGAGAGTGTGCTAGAGATTCAACTTTAATATTGTGCATCTCATTACTCCCTTGGTGAAATCAGGCATATAAAGCCTTGTTGGAAAGTTGTGACTATGTAATTTCTCACTCAAGAGTGAATTCAGACATTTGTGTTCTCTGCAATCCTAAATTGGCTTCCATAGTTTTGTCTGTGCAACCTACAGCTCCCTCTCACATACAGTTTGTCCTATCTATGTGGCACCTAGTGAGCTTGATCACCTCCCTGAGGACTTTCCGAGTTTCCATCAAGAGAGAGAAAGGGAGAGAGTGAGAGAAAGAGAGATAGATATAGAGAGAGAGAGAAAGAGGGAGAGATAGAGAGAGAGGGATAGAGATAGCTAGAGGAAAGGGAAGAGAGGAAGACGGAGGAGGTAGTGAGGGAGAGGGAGAGAGGAATAGTGAAAGGCAGAGATATAAATAAAGAGAGAGAGAGAGAGAGGGAGAGAGAGAGAGAGAGAGAGAGAGAGAGAGAGAGAGAGAGAGAGAGAGAGAGAGAGAGAGAGAGAGAGAGAGAGAGAGAGAGAGAGAGAGAGAGAGAGAGAGAGCGAGAGAGAGAGAAAGAGAGAAAGAGAGAGAGAGAGAGAGAGAGCGAGAGAGAGAGAAAGAGAGAAAGAGAGAGAGAGAGAGAGAGAGCGAGAGAGAGAGAAAGAGAGAAAGAGAGAGAGAGAGAGAGAGAGCGAGAGAGAGAGAAAGAGAGAAAGAGAGAGAGAGAGAGAGAGAGCGAGAGAGAGAGAAAGAGAGAAAGAGAGAGAGAGAGAGAGAGAGCGAGAGAGAGAGAAAGAGAGAAAGAGAGAGAGAGAGAGAGAGAGCGAGAGAGAGAGAAAGAGAGAAAGAGAGAGAGAGAGAGAGAGAGCGAGAGAGAGAGAAAGAGAGAAAGAGAGAGAGAGAGAGAGAGAGCGAGAGAGAGAGAAAGAGAGAAAGAGAGAGAGAGAGAGAGAGAGTAAGAGGAAGGGGGAAAAGAGAGGTTGTGAGAGAGAGAAATAGAGAAAGAGAGAGATGAAGAGAAATAGAGAGAGAGAGAGAGAGAGAGAGAGAAGGAGAAAAAAGAGGAGAGGGAGAGAGAGATAGAGAGAGAGAGAGAAAGAGAGGGAGATATGGAGAGAGAGGGAGAGAGAGTGAGAGATAGAGAGAGAGATAGTGAGAATGAGAGAGAGAGCAAGGGGGAGAGGGACAGAGCAAGAGAGACGAAGGGAGGCAGGGGAAAGCAGAAAAACTAGAGAGAGAGTGAGAGTTTGTGTGTGTATGTGGGTATGTGTGTGTATGTGAGAGAGTGAGATAGAGAGAGTGAGGGACAAAGAGGGAGGATGGAGGGAGGGAGGGAGGGAAAGGCTGAAAGATTGAGAGAGAGAAAGAGAGAGAGAGAGAGAGAGAGAGAGAGAGAGAGAGAGAGAGAGAGAGAGAGAGAGAGAGAGAGATAGA
>SZWC01025671.1:0-34327 GCA_023375785.1 Penium margaritaceum
CGGTTGCGGAGTGGTGCAATTTGGTTACGGAGTGGTGCGAACGGGTTGCGGAGTGGTGCGAACTGGTTGCAGAGTGGTATGAACTGGTTGCGGAGTGGTGCGAAGTGGTTGCGGAGTGGTGCGAACTGGTTGCAGAGTGGTGGGAACTGGTTACAGAGTGGTGCGAACTGGCTGCGGAGTGGTGCAAACGCGTTGCGGAGTGGTGCAAACTGGTTGCGGAGTGGTGCGAACTGGTTGCAGAGTGGAGTGAACAGGTCACGGAGTGGCGCGATCTGGCTGCGGAGTGGTGCGAACTGGTTGTGGGGTGGTGCAAACTGGTTGCGGAGTGGTGTGAATCAGTTGCGGAGTGGTGCAAACTGGTTGCGGAGTGATGCAAACTGGTTGCGGCGTGATGCGGACTGGTTGCGGAGTGGTGCAAACTGGTTGCCGAGTGGCTAATTCCATTTGTCTTGGCCTTGCTCCAGTTGTCGTGGGTTTGCTCCAGTTGTCTTAGGCTTGCTCCAGTTGTCTTGGCCTTGCTCCAGTTGTCTTGGGCTTGCTCCAGTTGTCTTGGGCTTGCTCAAGTTGTCTTGGCCTTGCTCCAATTTTCTTGACCTTGCTTCAGTTGTCTTGGCCTTGCTCCACTTGTCTTGGCCTTGCTCCAGTTGTCTTGGCCTTGATCCAGTTGTCTTGGGCTTGCTCTTGTTGTCTTAGCCTTGCTCCAGTTGTATTGGGCTTGCATCAGTTGTCTTGGCCTTGCTCCAGTTGTCTTGGGCTTGCTCATGTTCTCTTGGTCTTGCTCCAGTTATCATGGGCTTGTTCCAGTTGTCTTCATTTTGCTGCTGTTGTCTTGGGCTTGCTCCATTTATCTTGGGCTTGATCCAGTTGTCTTGGCCTTGCTCCATTTGTCTTTTCCTTTCTCCAGTTGTACTGCGCTTGCTCCAGTTGTCTTGGACTTGCTCCAGCTGTCTTGGGCTTCCTCCGGTTGTCTTTTCCTTGCTCCAGTTGTCCTGTGCTTGCTCTAGTTGTCTTATGCTTCCTCTAGTTGTGCTGGGCTTGCTCAAGCTGGGAATGCTATGTATTAACTGAGAAGTACAAAGATTTTCAATAAGTTGTAGCACAGTGTAGTTATCATGCACAATGACCAAAAAAATCAGGAATACGTCACTGACCATGACCACAGAATGTCACTATGGGTGGATAACGTTGAAAACCCATAATACAAGTCACAAATGGTCGGAGGAGGAAAAAAGGATTTGAGACTATTAGTTATTGACTAACAAGTACAAAAACCTTCAAAACGCAGTGGCACGGTGTAGCTACCATGCACAATAACCAACAAATGTAAGCATATGTCACTGACCAGGACCAAAGAATTTCACTATGCGTGGTCAACGTTCACAACTCATAATACAAGTCACAACTTGTCAGAGGGGAGAAACAATGGTTTTGAAATACAATTCATTGACTAGCCAGTACAAAGACATTCAATGAGGAGTGGCAAGGTCTGGCTACCATGCACATTGGCCAACCAAAGCAGGCATATGCAACTGACCATGATTCAATAATTTCACTATGCGCGGTCAACGTTGCCAAATCATAATACGAGTCACAGATAGTCAGAGGGACAAGACAACTGGAGCAAGGCCAAGAACGTTGAAAATATTGGTTATCAACTAGCAAGTACAAAGACCTTCAATAAGTAATATCACGGTGTAGCTTGCATGCACAATGACCAACCAAAGTAGGCATATATCACTGACCATAACCAAAGAGTTTCACTATATGTGGTCAACGTTGACGACTCATAATACGAGACACAAATGGTCAGATGGGGAAACAATGGGTTGGGAATACTCGTTAGCAACTAGCAAGTACAAAGATCTTCAGTAAGAAGTGGCACGGTGTGGCTACCATGCAAAATGACCAACCGAAGTAGGCATATGGCACTGACCATGACCAAAGAATCTCACTACGTGTGGTCAACGTAGACAACTCATAATACGAGTCACAAATGGTCATATGGGGAAATAATGGTTTGGGAATAGTAGTTTTAGTCTAGCAAGTACAAAGACGTTCAGAAAGTAGTGGCACGGCGTAACTTCCATGCACAATGACCACCCAAAGTAGCCATATGTCACTAGCCATGACCAAAAAACTTCACTATGTGTGGTAAACGTTGACAACTCGTAATACGAGTCGCCAACGGTCAGAGGGGGGAAAATGGTTTGCAAATACTAGTTATGGACTAGCAAGTACAAAGACTTTCAATTAGTAGTGGCATGGTGTGGCTACATGCACAATGACCAACGAAAGCAGGCATATGTCACTTACCAAGACCAATGAATCTCACTATGTGTGGTCAACGTTACCAACTCATTATACGAGTCACGAATGGTCAGATGGGGAAACAATGGTTTGAGAACACTAGTTATCTACTAGAAAGTACAAATACCTTCAATAAGAAGTGGCACGGTGTGGCTAACATGCACAATGACCAACCAAAGTAGGCATATGGAACTGACCATGACCAAAGAATTTCAATATATGTGGTCAACGTTGAGAACACATAATACAAGTCACAAATGGTCAAAGGGGGAAACAATGGTATGGGAATGCTAGGTATTCATTGACAAGTACAAAGACATTCAGTAAATAGTGGCATGGTGTGGCTATAATGCAGAATGACCAACACAATTAGGCATATGTTACTGAACATGACCGAGGAATTTCACTATGTGTGGTCAACGCTGACAACTCATCATACGACTCACAAATGGTCAGAGGGGGGAAACAATTGTTTGGGAATACTAATGATCGATTAGCAAGAACAAAGAACTTCAATGCATTGTGGCACAGTGTAGCTACCATGCACGATGACCAACAAAAGAAGGCATATATCACTGACCATGACCAGAGAATTCCACTGTGGGTAGATAACACTGACAACCCATGATACGAGTCACAAATTGTCGGAGGAGGAAAGAATGATTTGAGAATATTATTTATTGACAATCAAGTACAAAGACCTTCAAACGTAGTGGCACGGTGTGCCTACCATGCACATCGACGAACCAATGTAGGCATATGTCACTGACCATATCCAAAGAATTTCACTATGTGTGGTCAACGTTGACGACTCATTACACGAGACACAAATGGTCATATGGGTAAACAATAAGTTGGGAATAATGGTTATCAACTAGCAAGTACAAATACCTTCAATAAGAAGTGGCACGGCGTGGCTACCATGCACAATGACCAACCAAAGTAGGCACATGGCACTGACCATGACCAAAGAACTTAACTATATGTTGTCAACGTTGACAACTCATAATTCGAGTCACAGATGGTCAGAAGGGGAAGCAATGGTTTGGGAATACCACTTATTAACCATAAATTACAAGGAACTTCAAGACGTAGTGGCACGGTATGGCTACCATGCACATTGACCAACCAAAGTAGTCATATGTCAGTGACCATGACCAAAGATTCTCACTATGTGTGGTCAACGTTGACAACTCATTATACGAGTCACAAATGGTCGGAGGGGGAAATAATGGTTTGGAAGTAATAGTTTTTGTCCAGCCAGTACAAGGACGTTATGTAAGCAGTGGCACGGCGTGGCTATCATGCACAATGAACACCCAAAGTAGGCGTATGTCATGAGCCATGACCAAAGAATTTTACTATGTGTGTTCAACATTGACAACTCATAACACGAGTCACAAACGGTCAAAGAGGGAAAAATGCTTGGGAAATACTACTTATTGACTAGCAAGTACAAAGAGCTTTAAAAAGTAGTGGAACGGTGCGGCTACCATGCACTATGACCAACCAAAGTAGGCATATGTCACTGATCATGACCAAAGAAATTCACTTTGTGTGGTCAACGTTGATAACTCATAAGACGAGTCACAAATGGTCATATGGAGGAACAATGGGTTGGGAACACTAGTTTCTGACCACACAATACAAATACCTTCAAAAAGTAGTGGCACGGTGTGGTTATCATGCACACTGACAAACCAAAGTAGGCACATGTCACTGACCATGACCAAATAATTTCACCATGTGTGGTCCACGGCGACAACTTATAGACAAGTCACAAATATTCAGATGGGGAAACAATGGTTTGAAAATACTCTTTATCAACTAGAACGTAGAAAGACCATGAATATGTTGTGGAACGGTATGACTACCATGCATATTGACCAACCAAAATAGGCATATGTCAGGGACCATGACCAAAGAATTTCACTATGTTTCCTCTATGTTGCCAACTCATAATACGAGTCACAAATGGTCAGAGGGGGGGAACAATGGTTTGGGAATACTAGTTATCAACTAGCAAGTACAATGACTTTCAATTAGTAGTGGCACAGCGTGGCTACCATGCACAATGACCAACCACAGTAGGCATATGTCACTGACCATGACCAAAGATTTCCACTATGTGTGGTCAACGTTGACAAATCATAATACGAGTCAGAAATTGTCAGAGGGGAAAATCAACTAGGAACGCTAGTTATCAACTAGCAATCACAAAGACCTTAAAGAAGTAGTGGCACGGTGTGGCCACCATGCACAATGACCAACCAAAGTAGGCATATGTCACTGACCATGACATAGGAGTTTCACTGTGTGTGGTCCACGTTGATAACGTATAATACGAGTCACAAATGCTCAGATGGGGAAACAATGGTCTGGGGATAATAGTTATCAACTAGCATCTTCAAAGACCTCTAATAAGTAGCGGCACAGTTTGACTGCCATGCACAATGACTATCCAAAGTAGGCATATGTCACTGACCATGACCACCGATTTTAACTAGGGGTGATCAACGTAGACAACTCACAATACAAGTCACAAATGGTCAAAGGGGGAAACAATGGTTTGGGAATACTAATCATCAACTAGCAAGTAAATAGACCTTCAATAAGTAGTGTCACAGTGTGGCTGCCATGCACAATGACCAAACAAAGTAGAAATATGTCACTGACCATGACCAAACAATTTCACTACGCGTGGTCAGCATTGACAACCCATAATACGAGTCACAAATGGTCAGAGGAGGAAAGATTGGTTTGGAGATACCAGTTATCAAGTAGCATGTACAAAGACCTTCAATAAGTAGTGGCACAGTGTGGCTACCATGCACAATGACCATCCAAAGTAGGCATGTGTCACTGACCATGACCAAAGAATTTCACTACGGATGGTCAACGTTGACAACTCATACTACGAGTCACAAATGGTCAGAGGGGGAGACAATGGTTTTGGGAATACAAATTATCCACTGGCAAGTAAACATACCTTCAATAAGTAGTGGCACGTTGAGGCTACCATGGACAATGACCAACCAAAGTAGGCATATGTCTCAGACCATGACCAAAGAATGTCACTATGGTTGGTCAACTTTGATTACTCTCTATACGGGTCACAAATGGTCACAGGGGAAAACAACTGCTTGGGAATACTAGGTATCAATGAGCAAGTACAGAGATATTCAAAACGTAGTGGAAAGCTGTGGCTACCATGCACAATGACCAACCAAAATAGACATTTGTCACTGACCATGAGCAAAGAATTTCACTATAGGTGGTCAGTGTTGACGACTCATGCTACAAGTCAGAAAACGTTGGAGGGGGAAACAATGGTTTGGGAATACTAGTTTTCAAATAGCAAGTACAAAGACATTCAACAAGTAGTGGTATGGTTTGGCTACCAAGCACAATGACCAACCAAGGTAGACATATGTCACTGACGATAACCTAAGAATTTCACTATGTGTGGTCAACGTTGACGAATCATAATACGAGTCACAAATGGTCAGACGGGGAAGAAATGGGTTGGGACAACTAGTTATTGACTACCAAATACAAAGACCTTCAATGAGTAGTGGCACGGTGTGGCTACCGTGCACAATGACCAACCAAGGTAGGCATATGTCACTGACCATGACCAAAGAATGTCACTGTGCGTGGCCAACATTGACAACTCATATTACGAGCCACAAAGGGTCAGAGGGGAAAACAGTGGTTTGGAAATACTAGTAATTGAATAGCAGGCACAAAGACCTTCAATAACTAGTGACTCTGTGTGGCTACCATGCACAATGACCAACCAAAGTAGGCATATGTCACTGACCATGACCAACAAATTTCACTATGTGTGGTAAACGTTGACAACTCGTTAAGCGAGTCACGACTGGTCATAGGGGAAACAATGGTTTGGGATTGCTAGTTATTGACTAGCAAGTACAAAGACCTCTAGTACGTAGTGGCACGGTGTGGCTACCATGTATAACGACAAACCAAAGTAGGCATATGTCACTAATAATGACGAAATCATTTCACTATGTGTGGTCAACGTTGACAATTCATAAAATAAGTCACAAATGGTCAGAGGGGGGACCAATGGTTGGGGAATACTAGTTTTGCACTATTAAGTACAAAGACCTTTAATAGGTATTGGCACGGTCTGGCTACCATGAAAAACAACCAACCAAAGTAGGCATATGTCATTGACCATGACCAAAGAATTTCACTATGTGTGTTCAACACTGACAACTCATAATACAAGTCACAAATGGTCAGAGGGGGAAACGATGGGTTTAGAATAATAGTTATCGACTAACAAGTACAAAAACATTCATTAAGTAGTGGTATGGTGTGGCTACCGTGCACAATAACCAACCAAAGTAGGCATATGTCACTGACCATGATCAAAGCAATTCACTATGTGTGGTCAACGTTGACAACTAATAATGCGATTCACAAATTTTCATAGGAGGAACAATGGTTTGGAGATATTAGTTATCAACAAGCAAGTACAAGTACCTTCAATAAGGCACGGTGACACGGTGTCGATACCATGCACAATGACCAATTAAAGTAGGCATATGTCACAGACCATGACCAAAGAATTTCAGCATGTGTGGTCAACGGTGACAACTCATAGCACGGGTCACAAATGGTCAAAAAGGGAAAAAATAGTTTGGGAATACTAGTATCGACTAGCAAGTACAAAGACATCCATTTAGTTGTAGCACGGAGTGGCTACCATGCACAATGACAAACCAAAGTAGGCATATGTCACTGACCATGACCAAAGATTTTCACTATGTGTGCTCAATGCTGACAGCTCGTAATTCGAGTCACAAATGGTCCAAGACATCTGGGGCACGCCCAAGACAACTGGAGCAAGCCCAAGACAATTGGAGCAAGGCCAAGACAACTGGAGCAGGGAAAAGACAACTAGAGCAAGGCCAAGACAACTGGAGCAAGCCAAAGACAACAGGGGCAAGCCCAAGACAACGAGAGCAAGGCCAAGACAACTGGAGCAAGCCCAAGACTACTGGAGCAAGCCCAATACAACAAGAGCAAGGCCAAGACAACTGGAGCAAGGTAAACAAAATTGGAGCAAGCCCAAGACAACTGGAGCAAGCCCAAGACAACCGGAGCAAGGACAAAACAACTGGAGGAAGGCAAGGACAACAGGAGCAAGCCCAGGACAATTGGAGCAAGTCCAAGACAACTAGATCAAGGCCAAGACAACTGGAGCAAGGTCAAGACAACAGGAGTAAGGCCAAGACAACTGGAGAAAGGTCAGGACAAGTTGAACAATCACAAGACTACTGGAGTAAGGCCAAGACAACTGGAGCAATGCCAAGACAAAAAGAGCAATGCAAAGACAACTGGATCAAGCCGAAGAAACCTGGAGCAAGGCCAAGACATCTGGAGCAAGTCCAAGACAACTGGTGCAAGGCTAAGACAAATGAAGCAAACCAAACACAACTGGAGCAAGCCCACGACAACTGGAGCAAGGCCAAGAGAACTGAAGCAAGATCAAGACAACTAGAGCAAGGCCAAGACAACTGGAGCAAGCCCAGGAGTCTTGAGGAGTTTTAGGGAGTCGTACGGAGTCATAGGGAGTTGAAAGGAATTGTAGCGGGCTGTACGGGGTTGTACAAAGCTGCACAGCATTGTAGGGCGTTGAACGCTGTTGTTTGGAAATTTAGCAAGCCCTAGTTTACTGGAGCTAGGCCAAGACAACTGGAGCAAGCACAAGACAACTTGAGCATGGCCAAGATAACTGGGGCAGTCCCAACACAACTGGAGAAATCCCAAGACAACTGGAGCCAGCCCAAGAGAACTGGAGCGAGCCTAAGAGAACTGGAGCAAGCCAGAGACAGCTACAGCAATGCCAAGACAACGAGAGCAAGGACAGGACACCTGGAGCAAGGCCAAGACAGCTGGAGCAAGCCCAAGACAACCGGAGAAAAGCCAAGACAACTGGAGCAAGGCCAAGACAACTGGAGCAAGCTTAACACAACTGGAGCAAGCCCAAGACAACCGGAGCAAGCCCAAGACAACTGGAGCAAGCCCAAGACAACTGAAGCAAGCCCAAGACACCTGGAGCAAGCCCAAGACAACTGGAGCCAGCCCTAGACAACTGGATCAAGGCCAAGAGAACTGAAGCAATCCCAAGACAACTGGAGCAAAGCCAAGACAACTGAAGCAAGGGCAAGACAACGGGAGCACGGCCAGGACAACTGGAGCAAGGCCAAGACAGCTGGAGCAAGCCCAAGACAGATGGAGCAAAGCCATGACACCTGGAGCAAGGCCAGGACAATTGGAGCAAGCCTAATACAACTGGAGCAAGCTTAAGACAACTGGAGCAAGCCAAAGACAACTGGAGCAAGCCCAAGACAACTGGAGCAAGTCCAAAACAACTGGAGCAAGGCCAAGACAACTGGAGCAAGCCCACAATAACTCGAGCAATCACAAGACAACTGGAGCAAGGCCAAGACAACTAGACAAGGCCAAGACAACTGGAGCAACGCCAGGACAACTGGATAAAGCCCAAGACAACTGGAGCAAGGCCAAGACAACTGGATCAAGCCCAAGACTCCCATTGTCTTGGCCTTGCTCCAGTTGTCTTGGGCTTGCTCCAGTTGTCTTGGGCTTGATCCAGTTGCCTTGGCCTTTCTGCAGATGTCATGGCCTTGCTCCTGTTGTCTTGGGCCTGGCCCAATTGTCTTGGGCTTACTCTAGTTGTCTTAGCTTTGCTCTAGTGGTATTGGCCTTACTCTAGTTGTCATGGTCTTGCTCCAATTGTCTTGGGCTTGCTCCAGTAGTATTGGGCTTTCTCCATTTGTCCTGGGCTTGCTCTAGTTGTCTTGGGCTTGCTCCAGTTGCCTTGGCCTTGCTCCAGCTGTCTTGGGCTTGCTCCAGTTGTCTTGGGCTTTATCCACTTGTCTTGGTCTTGCTCCAGTTGTGTTGGCCTTGCTCCAGTTGTATTGGCCTTGCTCTAGTTTTCTTGGGTTTGCTCCAGTTGTCTTGGGCTTGCTCCAGTTGTGTTGGCCTTGCTCTAGCTGTCTTGGTCTTGCTCCAGTTGTCTTGGGCCTACTCTAGTTGTCTTGGCCTTGTTCCAGTTATCTTGGGCTTGCTCTAGTTGTCTTGGGCTTGCTCAAGTTGTCTTGGCCTTGCTCCAGTTGTCTTGACCTTGCTCAAGTTTTCTTGGCCTGCATCCAGTTGTCTTGGCCTTACTCTAGTTGTCTTGGCATTTGTACAGTTGTATTGGGCTCGCTCCGGTCGTCTTGGCCTTGCTCTACTTGTTTTGGGCTTGCATCATTTGTCTTGGCCTCGCTCGAGTTGTCTTGGGATTGCTCCTGTTCTCTTCGTCTTGCTCCAGTTATCCTGGGCTTGTTCCACTTTTGTTCACCTCACTCCAGTTGTCTTGGGCTTGCTCAAGTTGTCGTGGGCTTGCTCCAGTTGTCTTCGGCTTGCTCCAGGTGTCTTGGCCTTGCTCCAGTTTTCTCTGCCTTGCTCAAGTTATACTGGGCTTGCTCCAGCTGTCTTGGACTTGCTCGAGTTGTCTTGGGCTTGCTATAGTTGTCTTTGCCTTGCTCCAGTTGTATTGGGCTTGCTCCAGTTTTCTTAGGCTTGCTCCAGTTGTCTCTGGATTGCGCCAGTTGTATTGGGCTTTCTCCAGTTAAAGGTCTTTGTACTCGCTAGTCAATAACTAGTATTCCCTGACCATCGTTTCCCCCTCTGACCATTTGTGAGTTATATTATAAGTTGTCAACGTTGACCACACATAGTTAAATTATTTGGTCATGACCAGTGACATATGCCTACTTTGGTTGGTCAGTGTGCATGGTAGCCACACATAGTCACTAGTTTTTGAAGTTCTTTGTACTTTCCATTTGATAAATAGTATTCACAAACCATTGCTTCCCCTTCTGACCATTTGTGCCTCGTAATATAAGTTGTCAACGTTGACCACACATAGTGAAGTTCTTAGGTTATAGTCAGTGACATATGTCTACTTTGGTTGGTCATTGTGCACGGTAGCCACACCATACCACCTACTTCTTGAAGGTCGTTGTACTTGCTATCTGATAACTAGTATGCCCAAACCATTGTTTCCCCCTCTGACCTATTGTTACTTGTATTACGAGTTGTCAACGTTCACCACCCATAGTGAAATTCTTTTCTCATGGTCAGGGACATTTGTCTACTTTGGTTGGTCATTGTGCATGGTATCCACACCTTGCCACTGCTGTTTGAAGATCTTTGTGCTTGCTTATTAATACATAGTATTCCCAAACCATTGTTTCCTCCTCTGACCATTTGTGACTCTTATGAAAGAGTAATCAAAGTTGACCAAGAATTGTGAAATTCTTTGGTAATGGTAAGTAACATGTGCCTACTTTGGTTGGTCATTGTGCATGGTAGCGTCACCGTGCCACTACTTTTTGAAGGTCTCTTTCCTTGCCAGTCAATAAATAGTATTCCCAAAACAATTGTTTCCCATTGTGACCATTCGTGACGCCTAGTATAAGCTGTCAACGTTGACCATCCATAGTGAAATTCTTTGGTCATGGTCAGTTACATGCCTACTGTGGATGATCATTGTTCATGGTAGCCATACTATGTCACTGCTTATTGAAGGTCTTTGTACATGATATTTGATAACTAGTATATCCAACCATTATTTCCCTCTCCGACCATTTGTGACTCATATTCTGAGTTGTCAACGTTGACCATACGTAGTGAAATTCTTGGGTCATGGTCACTGACATATGCCTACTTTGGTTGGTCATTGTGCATGGTGGCCACGGCGTGCCACTACTAATTGAAGGTCTTTGTACTTGCTAGTTAATAACTGGTATTCCCAAACCATTGTTTCCCCGTCTGACCATTTGTGACTCGTATTATGAGTTGTCAACGTTGACAACATGTAGTGAAATTCTTTGGTCATGGTCAGTACCACGTGCCTACTTCGGTTGGTCATTGTGCATGTTAGCCATACCGTGCCACTTCTTATTGAAGGTCTTTGAACTTGCTAGTCGACAACCAGTATTCCCAACCCTTTGTTTCCCCATTAGTGTCTTGTATTATATGTCGTCAACGTTGACCACACGTAGTAAAATTATTTGGTTATGGTCAGTGACATATGCCTACATTGGTTGGTCACCGTGCATGGTAGCCACACCGTGCTACTACTTATCGAAGGTCTTTGTACTTTCTAGATGATAACCAGTGTTTTCATGCCACTGTTTTCCCCCCTGACTATTTGTGACTTGTATTATAATTTGGCAACGTTGACCACACTTAGTGAAATCATTTGGTCATGGTCATTGACATATGCCTACATTGGTTGATCATAGTGCATGGTAGCTACACCGTGCCACTTCTTATTGAATGTACTCGTACTTGCTAGTAGATATCTAGTCTTCTCAAGCCAAGTATTTGCAAACCATTGTTTTCCCCTCTGACCATTCGTGACTCATATCATGAGTTGGTAATGTTGACCACGCAGTGAAATTCTTTGGTCATATTCCTGCATTAGTTGGTCAATATGCATGTAGCCACACCATGCCACTACTTATTGAAGGTCATTGTACCTGCTAGTCCATAACTAGTACTCCCAAACCATTACTCCCCCTTTGACTGTCTGTGACTCGTATTATGAGTTGTCAACGTTGACCACACATAGTGACATTTTTGGGGCATGTTCAGTGACACGTGCCTACTTTGGTTGGTCATGGTGCATGGTAGCCACTCGGTGCCACTACTTATTTGATGTCTTTGTACTTGCTAGTCGAGAACTAGACTTCCCTCACTATTGTTTCCCCCTCTTACCATTTGTGACTTGTGTTATAAGTTGTCAACGTTGACCACACATAGTGTAATTCTTTGGTCATGGTCAGTGACATATGCCTACTTTGGTTGGTCATTGTGCATGGTAGCACACCCTGCCATTATGTATTGAAGGTCTTTGTACTTGCTGGTCAATAACTAGTATTCCCAAATCATTGTTTCACCCTCGGACCATTTGTGACTCCTACTATGAGTTGTCAACGTTGACCACCCATAGTGAAATTCTATGGTCATGTTCAGTGATACATGCCTCCTCTGGTTGGTCATTGTCTCTGGCAGCCACGTCGTACCACTACGTATTGAAGGTATTTGTATTTTCTAGTCAATAACTCGTATTCCTAAACCATTGTTTCCCCCTCTGACCATGTGTGACTCGTATTATGAGCTGTCAACGTTGACCATATGCCCATGGTCAATGACATATGCCCATGGTCAATGACATATGCTACAATTCGTACAGTTTTGTACAACTCCGTAGAGATTTGTACAGAGTTGTAGCGAATTGTAGCAAGTTGTACAGAGTTGTATGGAGTTGTACGGAGTTGTACGGAGGTGTACAGAGTTGTACGGAGGTGTACGGAGTTATCCAAGTTGTACGGAGTTGTACGGAGTTATGGTGAGTTGTAGCGAGTTGTAGCAAGTTGTACGGTAATATGCTGAATTGTACAGAGCTGTACAGAGGTGTATGGAGCTGTACAGAGTTTGACGTGATTGTATGGAGCTTGACAGAGTTGTACGACATTGTACGGACTTGTATGGAGTCTTACAGGGTTGTACGAAGTTGTACAGAGTTGTACCGAGTTGTACCAATTTGTACGGAGTTGTACAGAGTTTTATGGAGTTGTGGTACCGTCTCAGGAGTTATACGGAGCTAAAAGGAGTTGTACGGAGTTGTACAAAGCTGTACGGATTAGTACGGAGTTGTACATATCTGTACAATGTTGTACGGAGTTATACGGAGTTGTACGGAGTTATACATGGGTGTAGCGAATTGAAAAGATTTCTATGGAGCTGTACAGAGTTAGAATGGGTTGTACTGAGTTGTACAAAGTTGTACATATTTTGTACGGAGTTGTTTGTAGTTGTATGGAGTTATATGGAGTGGTACGGAGTTGTACATAGTTGTAGCAATTTGTATAGAGTTGTACAAAGATGTACAGAGTTGTACGGAGTTGTGCAGAGTTGTACAAAATTGTACGGAGTATTAGCGAGTTGTACGTTGTTGTAACAAGCTCTATTGATGTGTACGGAGTTGGATGGAGTTGTACAGAGTTTGACGTAGTTGTCAGAGTTAAGCAGAGTCATACGGAGTTGTACGGAGTTGTACAGAGTCGTGCAGAGTTGTACAACGTTGTACAGAGTTGTTGGAGGTCATTCACAATTGTAGGGAGTTGTACAGAATTGTACGGGGTTATACCGAGGTGTACATAGTTGTACAGTGCTGTACATGGTTGTACAGAGTTGTACATAGTTGTACACATATGTACGGAGTTGTATGAATTTGTAGCAAGTTGTAGAAACGTTGTTCAGAATTGTATGTTGTAAGGAGTTGTATGGGGTTGTACGGATGTGTACGGAGTTGCAGCAAGTTGCATCAAGTTAAACGGAGTTGTACATATGTGTACGTACTTGAACAAAGTTGCATAGAGTTGTATGGAGTTGGACATAGTTGAATAGAGCTGTACGGCATTGAACGGAGTTGTACGGAGTTATACAAAGTGGTACGGCACTGTACAGAGCTGTACGGAGTTGAATGGATTTGTTCATAGTTGTACAGGGTTGTACGGAGTTGAACGGAGTAGTACTGAGTTGTACGGAGTTGTACGGGATTCTACAGAGTTGTACGGATTTGTACAGAGTTATACGGAGTTGTAGCAATTTGTACGGAGGCCCAAGACAACTGGAGCAAGGCCAAGACAACTGGAGGAAGGCCAAGACAACTACAGCAAGGCCAAGACAACTAGAGCAAGGCCAAGACAGCTGAAGCAAGACCATGACAACTGAAGCAAGCCGAAGACAACTGGAGCGAGGCCAAGACAACTGATGCAAGCCCAATACAACTGGAGCAAGGCCAAGACAACTGGAGCAAGCACAAGACAACTGCATCAAGGCCAAGACATCTGGAGCAAGGCCAAGATAACTGGCGCAAGGCCAAGACAATTGGAGCAAGGCCAAGACAAGTGGAGCAAGGCCAAGACAACTGGAGCAAGCCCAAGACAACTAGAGCACGCCTAAGACAACTGGAGCAAGGCCAAGACGACTGAAGCAAGCCCAAGAGAACTGGAGCAAGCCCAAGACAACTGGAGCAAGGCCAATACAGGTGGGGTAAGCCCAAGACAACTGGAGCAAGCCCAAGAAAACTGGAGCAAGTCCACGACAACTGGAGCAAGGCCAATACAACTGGAGCAAAGCCAAGACAACTAGAGCACGCTAAAGACAACTGGGCCAGACCCAAGACAACTAGAACAAGGCTAAGACAACTCGAGCACGGCCAAGACAACTGGAACGAGCCCACGATAACTGGAGCAAGCCCAAGACAACTGAAGCAAGCCCAAGACAATTGGAACTAGGCCAAGACAACTGGAGCAAGCACTAGACAACTTGAGCATGGCCAAGACAACTGGAGCAACCCCAAGATAGCTGGAGCAAGCCCAAGACAACTGGAGCAAGCCCAAGAGAACTGGAGCGAGCCCAAGACAACTGGAGCGAGCCTAAGACAACTAGAGCAAGGCCAAGACAATGGGAGAAAGGCCAGGACAACAAGAGCAAGGCCAAGACAGCTGGAGAAAGCTCAAGACAACTGGAGCAAAGCCAATACAACTGAAGAAAGGCCGAGACAACTGGAGCAAGCCCAATACAACTGGAGCAAGCCCAAGACAACTGGAGCAAGCCCAAGACAATTGGAGCAAGCCCAATACAGCTGGAGTAAGCCCAATACAACCGGAGCAAGGCCAAGACAACTGGAGGAAGCCTATGAAAACTGGAGCAATCACAATACAATTGAAGCAATGCCAAGACAACTGCAGCAAGGCCAAGATAACTGGAGCAAGGCCAAGACAACTAGATCAAGCCCAATACAACTGGAGCAAGCCCAAAACAACTGGAGCAAGCCCAAAACAACTGGAGCAAGGCCAAGACATCAAGAGCAAGCCCAAGACAACTGGTACAGGGCCAATAAAACAAGAGCAAGCCCAAGACAGCTGGAGCAAGCCCAAGAGAACTGGAGCAAGGCCAAGACAACTGAAGCAAGCCCAAGACAGCTGGAGCAAGGCCAAGACAACTGGAACAAGCCCAAGACAACGGGAGTAAGGCCAATACAACTGGAGTAAGCCCAAGACAATTGGAGCAAGCCCATGACATCGGAGCAAGGCAACGACAACTTGAGCAAGCCCAGGACAATTGGAGCAAGTCCAAGACAACTGGAGCAAGCCCAATACAACTGGAGCAAGGCAAAGACAGCTGGAGCAAGGTCAAGACACCTGGAGCAAGCCCAAGACGACTGGAGCACTGGAGCACTTGAGCAATTCGCTCCGTCACTCTCGCTTCTGCCCATCTCCTATTGTCGCATCAATGGTGCACTCTCGTCGTCGGAATTCTCTTGCTACACTCTTGTCTACCTCACAACTTGACCTCACTTCCTGCAACGTCCTTTTCCGAGCTTTTGGCCATGTCCTTGGCTGGCCTCAAGGCTCTCTCCTCCAGCTTTCCCTCCTAGGCGCCTCTGCATACTGCACTGCTTCTACTTGTTTCTCCTCCCACTCTCTATACACCACCTCGTTAAACTCCGTACAACTCCATACAGCTCCGTACAACTCTGTAAACTGATGCACAACTCTGTCCAACTCCGTACAGTTTTGTACAACGCGCTTCAACCCCGTACAACTCCGTAAAACTCTCTACTACTCTATACAATTCCATACAACTCTATATAACTCAGTTCAACTCTGAACACCTCCGTACAACTCCGTACAAGCGTGCACAACTCTGTACAACTTAGTAGAACTCTGTACAATTCCATAAAACAATGTACGGTTTTGTTTAATTCCTTATAGTCCCTTACAACTCTGTACAACTCCGTACAACTCCATACAAAAATGCAAGACTCCATTAAACCCCGGATAACACTGAACAACATCGTTCAACTTTGTAAAATGTGCTACATTTCTGTACAACATCGTACCATTGCGTACAACTCTGTACATATGTGTTCAACTCCCTACAATGCCATACAGCTCTATACTACTCTGTACAACTCCGTAAAACTATATACAACCCCGTGCATCTTTGTATGTATTTGTACAAGTCCTTCCAACTCCGTACAACTCCGTACAACGTTGTACAACTCCGTACAACACTTCAACTATGTACAACTCCGTACAACTATGTATATCTCCATACAACTCTGTATCACTCCGTATAACATTGTACAACTCCGTACAACTCTGTACTACTCTTCACAACTCGGTACATATTTGTACAACTCTGCAATTCTTACTACAACTATGTACTACTCCGCACAACCCATGTAAGCTCTACACAACTTTGTACAACTCTGTACATCTCCCTATAACTTTGTACGACTCCCTACGACTGCGTACAGCTTTGTACAGCTCGGTACAGCTCTGTAAAACTCTGTATAGCTCCGTATAAATCTGTAGAACTCTGTATAGCTCCGTACAACCCCGTACAACTCTGTCCAACTCCGTACAACTCTTTCCAACTCTGTTCAACTCTGTACAACTCCATGCAATTTGGTACAACTCCGTACAACTTGCTGCAACTCCGTACAACTTTGTACAACTCTGTACAACTGTGTATACCTTTGTACAACTCTGTAGAACTCCATAAAACTATGTACAACTCCGCACAAATCGCTACAACTATACACAGCTCCATATAGCTTCGAAAAACTCCGTACCACTCCGTTCAATTCCGAACAATTATGTAAAACTCCGTACAACTCTGTACAACTCCGTACAACTCCGTACGGCTCCGTACAAGTCCATACGACTCCGTACACATCCATACTACCCTTTACAACTAGATTAACTGAGACAACCAATCTCAACAACCATGGATTCCATCCACAGACAAATTGTTCATTGTTCGGTATGCACCAAACGGGTGTACCATGATCACAATAATTTCGGTACAAATTGGAAGAACACCTTTCGGGTGTCAGTTCCATATGACTGTGGTTGAACACCTCCGACTCACATCCGGTGATCCTGGAACAACTAGTTCATGAAATTGTTTGCGATTATGTAATTGCGTGCAAGGGTTCCATTCAAGATCCTGTCAGTGGATTGTGTTTGCCAAATTGCAACAATCCGTGTTGCTTCAATATCTTCTAGTATGTACATTTGGTGCTTCCCTTCACTAGAGTGTCTCCATATGCCTCGCCCCAGGCACTCGTGGAGGGGATTGCACTCATTGAAGACATCCTGTCAAACATCCACCATTGTGGATACCACCGCAGCAACATCCAAAATTGTATACTTGCATTCGGCAATGTACTTCAATTGAACCATCCCCAAAACCAAGGGGCTTGAGTCGCTTCACCATGACCTTTCGGGTCATTGAAGCATGGTTCGACTCCACTGTAGTCATTATGATCTCTCTCGGATATTGGTTTTGTTCCAACAAATTGGATAGCTGGTACTACACCATACCTTGGTATGCCCGGAATCCATCTGCATCATGTTTAAAGAGCGTGACATACACGACTAGTGTACTATGTTACGATTGCTTCAACCTTGAGATGTTTCTCAAAACATCAAAAGAATCTGATGAGAAACATCGTTTCTCAAGGCCTATGTGGATAGCCCTTTCACATCAACATTTAGTTATGACACACGGGTCATTAGTTGTCTCAATGCTGAATATGATATGGTGTGTGGTCGGTCGGACCACCAAGATGTAGGTACTAACACACTGTTAGCACAAAGCAATCGGCTTATGGGTCATCTCCGCGGTCATAACCTTTGGATGTCAAAACCTAGACCGTGACGTGATCCCAACTATGTCGCAGTTGACTTGTACAACACTATGAGATCGCCATAGTACTCTGGGACTCCATCAGTAGAAAAAGAGCATCATCCGTTTTCTCTGAAATGGAATTTTCACATAATCGTGCGTAAACTCATGTCACCGACATCGGTTCACGCACTTGTGTCTATCAATGTCCATGACATGTTCACTCATCGAGTGACGATAGACTGAAGGAATCGCCTTCAATTTTTTTTGCATTCGACATTCAGTCGACCTTGTCATACGCGAGAGAGTGACTCTTACAGTCTTTGACCACCGCACTGCGGCGGCTTAAACCGTTCAGGATCAAAAGAGGAGTCTCTCTTTCTCGCTGTGGTGTACTTACAATCCACTTTTTGAGTATTCTTGTGCTTTGAAGAGGGTTGTCGGTACACTTATGTACCTTCATGTTGTCGGTACCGACCGGATACCACAATTTGTATCCATTACTCACCGAGTGAGAAGGTGTCGATGGTTTTTCCATTGAGAATCTATTCAAGCGTATCATCTTTGACACGTTCAATTGTGGACCGATTTTCACATTGTCCATGAGTAGTGGTGCACAAAACCTTCAAAAGGTACTTATGCATCCAGTACACACTGTGAACGAGCAGCGCAATGTCAATCATCGAGGATTGAAGTTTGCATGCTAACACACCGGGTCTGTTTCACATCTTATTACATGATCATGTCATTGGCTTAGACATGAGACAGTCGCATTTGCCTTTAAACATTGTAGCGCAATAAGACGTGCGACTGTCGTCCTGTGCCTACCAAATAAATTGCTTGGTGAAATGGTGTCGCCATTTTTATCCAAAACATCAGCTGATACCGTCAGTCTGTTCAAATCTAAAAAAATGTTGTGATCATTCTTCAGTCCACCTTATCCATAATTTGCCTCGGCAATTAGTGGATAAGGTTTTTGCGCATGTCGTGCACGTTATCCACGCATGCCGTGTACCCATTCCACATGGCTAAGGTGTCATAGCATGAATCACATACCATGATCCATTGAAAGTGGGTCTCTGGCATTTGGTCATGCGTGCCCGCGTTTGGCGGTCATACAAGCCGTGTATGTTTTGGAACTTGTGCTCAGCCGACTAGGCTTTAGTAGCACATTCCATGCATGGAAACGGAGGAGTTTGTCCACCTTTACCATGCTTTATAATTGAGGAAATCGTCCCGTTACACGTGTGACTTATCCATTGAAATTTGATTTGTACTTCTGTCGGAAGTACCTTTTCATACTGCTATCCGCACGGAGAAGTTTTTAACTTCCTAAGGTCGTCACAGTCGGTGACGGCTGAGACCGCTGTATTTGTGTTACACCATTCGGGCATACCGCTGATCACCACTGCTGCCTGTGATTGTTTCTAGCCATTCCTGTCAATCATTCAATTGAAGAACTCGACAGTGTGACTATCCTCAAACTCGTCGAGATGCCTTACAAATGGCAGCTGACATGTTTTTGGCACATCAATTGACATGCTCGGTGTACTAGTCCGTAGAATCATACCGCGCATAGATCGTATGCTTTCATTTGGTGGTATACTACAAGCTGGCACGACTAACTGAAGTGTTGGCTAGTTCTTTCTAGTGGATGCAACAGGGTGTGATCGGTACCCAATTTTATTGATGCAATCAGCATCTAGTAACATGTGTTGTACCATGGAAACTAGCATAGCTAGTCCAACCAGAACTCACGGTCGTAGTACATTCGACACTCGCATCAGTGGTGCACTTGGCACTCGTGACAAACGTTCAACCCGTAACTTTTGTCAATCACATAATTAGTGTCCACGACAATGGTGCATTTGACACTCGTGTCCATTTAACCGACGCACCCGTCGCCCATGCATTCAACGCTCATAGTGATTGTGCATTCAACACTGGCGTGAATGCTACAATTGCATCTACCATGTTAGTCATGCTCCCAATGCAACTGGAACTTGTCAATTATGGACGCTCGACCCTTGTGCAAGGATTTTCCCCATCGCGTGTGTGTGATCGGCGTTGAGTGCGATCGGTACTCACATTCTTGTTTTGTCAATATCCACTCGCAAATAAAAATACCCAGCATCCTTGGTGTAATCGACACCCATGTGGATACTCAGTTGGTATTTATTTCGGTCATATCTCCGTCGACCATAAGCAGTGCGTTCAGCACTAACATCACGGATGCTTTCGGCATCTGTGATAAAAGTGCAACTAGCACTTATTTAGAGGTGTGTTCGACGCCATTTTTTTTTTTTTGCATCTATCACTTTTGCTATTGCTTGTAGTGCAATTGGCACTTACGTCAATGATGAGATCGACGCTCGTGTAACTGTGCAATCGGCACTCTTTTTGTGCAGTCTACATGTTTTGCATTGTTGCAACGAGTAGGTGAGTCGTCGAGTGGTCATAGCACGTTCGGTGCTTTCAACATTCCTCATTGAGAATTCATCTCGATGCATGCCCCTTCTGTGGTTTTGCAACCTGGTGCACGTTGTAGTTGTCGTTTTGCCTAAACAAAACTGTTTAGCGCATGTACAACCTGTATGGAGCCATGGCATGGATTTTCACAGACAACCCGTATGGGTTTTGTCACAAAATACACAAACTATGAGGTTAATTTACATGATTCTAGGCACTGTCGGTGATAAATTTCTCACATTGAAGAATTTCCAAGTGAATTTCATTCATGAAATGGAAAACTGCTGATTTTCATCCTTTTTGTGCCACGGAATGGATCAGAAAAAGAAAACCAGGGCCGCTAGTTTTCGGAAAAGCTCAACCAGAGCATTGAGATTTTTGCGTTGAAACCCATGATCAACTTGACTACCCACTCAGGTTTGAGCACAAACGTTTTCACCGTTTCAAATGTTTTTGAACACGGTTGACAAAGAATTCCTCAACTTGAGGATTCATGAAGAATGAAACAAATTTTGGCACGTCAAGTGGCCCTTTCTTTCGTTTCATGATTGGAATCTTCCAAGCGTCACCTGGTGGTGTGTTGAGAAAATAATAGCTTTTCCCCATTTTCCATGAGTAGGAAAACATGCTTAAAACAATATTTGATAAATTCTGATATTATTGTAGTGCTCAGACCAACCTCCTTGCCATTTCTTTACGACGGTCAAAACCGGGTTCAGAGGATGATATTATCTCACTTTTCCGTGGGCAAGGCCTGGGGGAGAAAAACCGCATGTCCACACGGAGATTCGAATTTGTGACCTTTCGTTACTCGAACCGAGGTCAAACGCTTGCGCCACTGAGACCTGTTCTCTCCGTTTGCAAAGAACATGTCCTTCGGGTCCTTTGCGTTTGGCGAGCAATGTCCTCCGCCAGAGGTGGGAGGAGGGAGGAAGCTTCCTCCTCTCCTCTCCATGTCCTTCCTGCCAATCGGGCGGTGGAAGGTGCTATCCTCCGTGACTATGTGGCGCAGGCAACGCCACGGGATGGAAGGGGAGTCAGGAGACTCTCCCCTCAGCTACCCCTTGGCACTGTCTGCGTCATGGACGGGGAGGAGGGGGGGAGGGGGGGGACTCTCCCTTCACTATCCCCCTTTAGCGTCGTCGGCGTCATGGAAGGGGGAAAGAGGGACTTCTGTCCCTCTTCTCCCCATCAGTGTTGTGGGCGCCATTGGGAGGAGGGAGGGAGGCAGTCCATCCCTCTCCTCCCCTTCGGTGCCGTCGGCGCTGTGGGAGGGGGGGAGAGGGACTCCCGTCCCTCTCTTCCCCTTCGGTGCTGTTGGCGCCATGAAGAAGGGGGAGGGAGAGGGTCCGTCCCTCTCCTCCCTTTTGGCGCCATCCGCGCAGTGGAGGGGGGGGGGAGGGGAGGGAGGACGCCCCCTCTCCTCCCCTTGGCGCCGTCGGCGCTGTTAGAAGAGGGGAGAGAAAGGACATAATCTCTCTTCCCCTTGGCACCGTCGGCACCATGGGAGGGGGGGGGG
Source organism: Penium margaritaceum (assembly GCA_023375785.1). Classification (NCBI taxonomy): domain Eukaryota; kingdom Viridiplantae; phylum Streptophyta; class Zygnematophyceae; order Desmidiales; family Peniaceae; genus Penium; species Penium margaritaceum. The sequence continues at coordinate 22,118 of SZWC01025671.1, forward strand.
GAGTGGGAGGGGGAACGTTCCCTCTCCATCCCTTGGCACCATCGGTGCCGTGAGAGGAGGGGGGAGGGGGATGGCATCCCCTCTCCCCCCATTGGTGCCGTCGGCACCATGGGAGGGGAGGGGAAGAAGGGGAGGCGTCCCCTCTACCCCCCTTGGCCGTCGGCTCTCTTGAGAGGGGGGGGGGGAGGGGGAGGGAAAGCGCTCCCTCTCCTCCCCCGTAGGCCGTCGGCCGGAGTGAGAGAGGGAGGAGGGGGAGAACGTCTTGCCTCCCCCCCTTGCGCACCGGCGAGGCCTTGGACGTGGGGGAGGGGGGTTTGCCTCCATCCTCCCCTTTGGGTGCTATCGGTGCCATGGCCGCGTGGGGAGGGAGATGCTTGCTCCCCTCCTCACGTCTCCCGTCACCCGCCGGCCGGGTGGCGTTTCCTCTCAGAAAACCCCCCATTTTTTTCCTTTATTTGGCGGCCTGCCGGGTTGCTCGGTCTCACGGGCTCTCGGCCTGTCGGGCTCTCAAGCGGGCGAGAAAGCTCATCCCGTTTTGCGAGGGTAGTCTTGCTGCGACAAAACTGCGCGAGAACTACATCGGCAGTCGGTCGTTTTTTTCTTTTTTTAAGCATTTGATCTACGGACGAAGTCATTCGTCATGTCCATCGAACGGGCAGCGCAAGTCGATTGGCTCTGATGCCAATGTAACTGAAGTGGTCCGTTTTGCGACTAACTGTAGAACCAAAACGTAGGCCCTCAGAAGAGTGAGCGAATGGTTGCCTCAGCTAATTTGGCTGAGACAAACCGCGCCACCAATGGACGTAGCCGTCATAGGGCATTTTTGTAAACATACAACCTAATCCTACTTCTTCCACATGGCATTGCCACGCTGGAAACAGGACCCTAGCGTCATTCTAGGAGTGGAGGAGGAGTGACGCGATGAATTTTCCATCGCGACACTCCTTTCGCCTCGAATCCGACCAAGGACTGTTTTCCAGGCTAGAGACAAACCAGACTCTAGCCCATTATATTTTCCGGACTTTTGGCTCCTCGAAACTTGAGCCTCGAGTACCCTAAGCACCCGATAATTATTTGACGACCATTTTTAATCCTAGAAATGGTCCGTACGCTACAGTTTCCCCCTCTGACCATTTGTGACTCGTATCATGAGTTGTCAATGTTGACCACAGATAGTGAAATTCTTTGGTCATGGTCAGTGACACATGCCTAATTTGGTTGGTCATTGTGCACGGTATCCACACCATTGCACTACGTATTGGAGGTCCTTTTACTTGCTCCTCAATAAATAGTATTCCCAAACCATTGTTTCCCCTTTTGACCATTTATGACTAGTATTACAAGTTGTCAACGTTAACCACACATAGTGCCATTCTTTGGCCATTGTCAGTGACATATGCCTACTTTGGTTGGTCATTGTCCATGGTAGCCACGCCGGGCCACTGCTTATTGATGGTCTTTGTTCTTGCTAGTAGATAAACTGTGTTTCCTACTATTGTTTCCCCCTGTGACCATTTGTGCCTTGTATTATGGGTTGCCAGCATTGAACACACAGTGAAATTATCTGGTCATGGTCAATAACATATGCCTACTTTGGTTGGTCTTTGTGCATGATAGCCACACCGTGCCAATACTTATTAAAGGTCTTTGTGCTTGCTAGTCAAAAACAAGTATTCTCAAACCATTGTTTCTCCTTCTGATCATTTGTGACTTATGTTATGAATTGTCAACGTTGACCACAGATGGTGAAGTTATTTGGTCATGATCAGTGACATATGCCTACTTTGGTTGGTCATTGTACACGGAAGCCACACCGTACCACAACTTATTAAAGGTTATTGTACTTGCTAGTCAATAACTAGTATTTTCAAACCGTTGTTCCCCCCTCTGACCAGTTGTGACTCACTTCAAGAGTTGTCAACGTTTACCACACATAGTGAAATTCTTTGGTCATGGGAAGTGACATACACCTACTTTGGTTGGTCATTCTGCATTGTAGCCATACAGAGTCACTAGTTATTTAAGGTCTTTGTTCTTTGGAAGCCACACTGTTCCACTACTTATTGAAGGTCTTTGTACATGCTATTTGATAACTAGTAACTACGGACCATTGTTTCCCCCTCTGACCATTTGTGACTCGTTTTATGGGTTGTCAACGTTGACCATCCATAGTGAAATTCTTTGGTCATGGTCAGTGACATATGCCTACTGTGGATGGTCATAAGTGCATGGTAGCAACACTGTGCCACTGCTTATTGAAGGTATTTGTTCATGCTATTTGATAACTAGTATCTCCAAACCATTGTTTCCCCCCCCCCTCCCGACAATTTGTGACTCGTATTATGTGTTGTCAACGTTGACCACACGTGCTTAAATCATTTGGCAATGGTCAGTGACATATGCCTAATTTGGTTGGTCATTGTGCATGGTAGCCACACCATGCCACTACTTATTGAAGGTCTTTGTAGTTGCCAGTTGATTATTAGTATTCCCAAACCATTGTTTCCCCCTCTCACAATTTGTGACTTGTATTATGAGCTGTCAATGTTGACCACCCATAGTGAAAATCTTTGGTCATGGTCAGTGCCATATGCCTACTTTGCATGTTCATTGTGCATGGTAGCCACACTGTGCCGCTACTTATTAAAGGTCTTTGAACATGCTATTTGATAACTACTATCCTCAAACCATTGTTTCCCCCTCCGACCATTTGTGACTCGTATTATGAGTTACCAATGTGGAACACACATAGTGAACTTCTTTGGTCATGGACAGTGACATATGCCTACTTTGGTTGGTCATTGTGCATGGTAGCCACACCGTGCCACAACTTCTTTAAGGTCTTTGTACTTTCTAGTTGATAACTAGCATTCCTAAACCAAATTTCCCCCTTTGACAACTTTTTACTCGTATTGTTATTTGTCAACGGTGACCACACATAGTGAAATTCTTTGGTCATGGTCAGCGACGTATGCCTACTTTGGTTGGTCATTGTGCATGGTAGCCACACTGTGCCCCTACTAATTGAAGGTCTCTGTACTTGCTAGTTGATAACTAGTATTCCCAACCCACTGTTTCACCCCCTGACCATCTGTGACTCGTATTATAAGCTGGCAACGGTGACGACACATAGTGAAATTCTTTGGTCATGATCAGTGACATATGCCTACTTTGGTTGTTCATTGTGCATGATAGCCACACCGTGCCACTACTTATTGATGGTCTCTGTTTGCTAGTTGGGAACTAGTGTTCCCAAACCACTTTTCCTCCCTCTGACAATTTGTGACCTGTCTTATGAGTTATCAACGTTGACCACACAAAGTGAATTTCTTTGGTCATGGTCAATGACATATGCCTACTTTCGTTGGTCATAGTGCATGGTAGCCACACCGTGCCACTAGTTACTAAAGCTCTTTGTACTTGCTAGTCGATAACTAGTATTTGAAAACCATTGTTCCCCCCCTTTCACCATTTGTGATTCGTATTATGAGTTGTCAATGATGACAACACATAGTGAAGTTCGTTGGTCATGGCTAGTGACATATGCCTACCTTGGATGGTCAGTGTGCATGGTAGCCAGGCCGTGCCACTACTTATTGAAGGTCTTTGTTATTGCTAGAAAAAAACTAATATTTCCAAACCATTATTTCCCCCTCTGACCAGTTGTGATTGGTATTATGAGTTGTCAACGTTGACCACACAGAGTGAGATGATTTGGTCATGGTCACTGACATATGCCTACTTTGGTTGGTCATTGTGCATGGTAGCCACACCAAGCCACTACTAATTAAATGTCTTTGTAATTGCTACTTAATTGCTGGTATTCCCAAACTGTTGTTTCTCCTTATGACCATTTGTGACTTGTATTATGAGTTGTCAACGTTGACAACATATACTTTAATTCTTTTGTCTTGACTAGTACCATATGCCTACTTTGGTTGGTCATTGTGCATGGTAGCCACACTCTTCCACTTCTGATTGAAGGTCTTTGTACTTGCTAGTCAATGACCAGTATTTCCAACCCATTGTTTCCCCATCTGACCATTTGTGTCTCGTATTACGAGTCGTGAACGTTGACCATGCATAGTCAAATTCATTGAGTTATGATCAGTTACATATGCCTACTTTGGTTTGTCATTATGCATGGTAGCCATATCGTGCTACTAATTATTGAAGGTCTTTGTGCTTGCTAGTTGATAACTAGTATCCTCAAACCATTGTTTCCCCCTTTGACCATTTGTGACTCATATTATGAGTTGTCAACGTTGACAGTACACAGTGAAATTCCTCGGTCATGTTCAGTCACATATGCCTACTTTGGTCGGTCATTGTGCATGATAGCCACGCCATTCAAATACTTACTGAAGGTCTTTGTACTTGTCAGTTAATACATAGCATTCCCAAATCATTGTTTCCCCCGTTGACCATTTGTGACTCGTATTATGAGTTATCAACATTGACCACATGTATTTAAATTATTTGGTTATGGTCAGTTCCATATGCCTACTTTTGCTGGTCATTGTGCATGGTCGCCACACTGTGCCACTTCTTATTGAAGGTATTTGTACTTTCTAGTAGATAACTAGTATTCTCAAACCATTGTTTCCCCCTCTGACCGTTATTGACTCGTATTATGTGGTGGTAACGTTGACCACACATAGTGAGATAATTTGGTCATGGTAACTGACATATGCCTGCTTTGGTTGGTCATTGTGCATGTAGCCACGCCATGCCACTACTAAGTGAAGGTATTTGTACTCGCTAGTCGATAACTAGTATTCCCAAATCATTGTTTCACCCTCTGACCATTTGTGACTCATACTATCAGTTGTCAACGTTGACCACCCATGGTGAAATTATTTGGTCATGGTCACTAACTCTGGTTGGTCGTTGTGTATCGTAGCCACACCGTGCCACTACTTATTGCTAGTCAATAATTGGTATTCCTAACCCATTGTTCCCCCATCTGACCAGTTGTGTCTCGTATTATGCATTGTCAACGTTGACCCATCATAGTGAAATTCTTTGGCCATGGTCAATGACCATATGCCATGCACAATGACATATGACCATGGGCATATGTCATGGACCATGAGCATATGTCATTGACAATGGGAATATGCAATTGACCATGGGCACATGGTCATATATCACTGACCATGCACAACGACCAACCAAAGTATGCATATGTCACTTACCATGACCAAAGAATTGCACTATGTGTGGTCAACGATGACAACTTATAACACAAGTCACAAATGGTCAGAGGGGGAAAAAGTAGTTTGAGAAGGCTAGTTTTAGACTAGCAAGTACAAAGACTTTAAATAAGTAGTGGCACGGAGTGGCTACCATACACCATGACCAACCAAAGTAGGCATGTGTCACTGACCATGACCTAACAATGTCAATATGTGTGGTTAACGTTGAAAACTCATAATATGAGTCGCAAACAGTCAGAGGGGGGAATATCGTTTGGGAATACTAGTTATCGACTAGCAAGTACAAAGACCATCAATTAGTAGTGGTATGGTGTGGCTACATGTACAATGACCAACTAAAGCAGGCATATGTCACTTACCATGACCAACGAATCTCACTATGTGTGGTCAACGTTACCAGCTCATAATACGTGTCACGAATGGTCAGAGGGCAAAACAATGGTTTGAGGGTACTAGTTATCGAGTAGCAAGTACAAAGACCTTCAATAAGAAGTGGCACGGTGTGGCCAACATGCACAATGACCAACCAAAGTAGGCATATGGAACTGACCATGACCAGAGAATTTGACTATGTGTGGTCAAAGTTGACACCTCATCATACGAGTCACAAATGGTCAGAGGTGGAAACAATGGTTTGGGAATACTAGTTATCGATTGGCAAGTAAAAAGTCCTTCGATAAATCGTGGCACAGTGTAGCTGCCATGCACAATGACCAACAAAAGCAGGCACATGTCACTGACCATGACCAAATGATTTCACTATGGGTGGACAACGTTGACAACCCATAATTAGAGTCACAAATGGTCGAGGGAGGAAAACATGAGTTGAGAATACTAGTTATTGAATAGCAAGTACAAAACCTTTAAAACATAGTGGCACGGTGTGGCTACCATGCACAATGACCAACCAATATATGCATATGTCACTGACCATGACCAAATAATTTCATCATGTGTGGTCACCGTTCACAACTCATAATACGAGTCACAAGTGGTCGGAGGGGGAAGCAATGGTTTTGAAATACAATTCACCGACTAGCCAGTACAATGACCATCATTAAGTAGTCGCATTGTGTGGCTACCATGCACATTGACCAACCAAAGCAGGCATATGTCACTGACAATGACCAAATAATTTCACTATGTGTGGTCAACGTTGCCAAATCGTAATACGAGTCACGAATAGCCAGGGGGACAAACAATGGTTTAAAAATACTGGTTATCAACTAGTAAGTACAAAGACCTTCAATAAGTAGTAGCACGGTGTGGCTACCATGCACAATGACAAACCAAAGTAGGCATATTTCATTGACCATAACCAACGAGTTTCACTATGTGTGGTCAACGTTGACGACTCATAATACGAGACACAAATGGTCAGACGGGGAAACAATGGGTTGGGAACACTGGTTATTGACTAGCAAGTACAAAAACTTTCAATAAAAGGTGGCACGGTGTGGCTACCATGCACAATGAGCAACCAAATTAGGCATATGGCACTGACCATGACCGAAGAATTTAACTATATGTTGTCAACATTGACAACTCATAATACAAGTCACAAATGGTCAGAGGGGGAAACAATGGTTTTGGAATGAAAATCATCGACAAGCCAGTACAAAGACCTTCAATAAGTAGTTCCACGGTGTGCCTACCATACACATTGACCAACCAAAGCAGGAATATGTCAGTGACCATGACCAAAGAGTTTCACTATGTGTGGTCAACATTGCCACATCATAATACGAGTCACAAATGGTCAGAGGGGCAAACAATGGGTTGAAGATATTGGTTATCAGTAAGCAAGTTCAAAGACCTTCAATGAGTAGTAGCACGGCGTGGCTACCATGCACAATGACCAACCAAAGTACGCATATGTCACTGACCATATGCTAACAATTTCAATATGTGTGTTCAACGTTGACGACTCATAATATGAGACACAAATGGTCAGATGGGGAAACAATGGATTGGGAATATTGGTTACCGACTAACAAGTACAAAGACCTTTTATAAGAAGTGGCACGGCGTGCCTACCATACACAATGACCAACCAAAGAAGGCATATGGCACTGACCATGACCAAAGAATTTAACTATATGTTTTCAACGTTGACAACTCCTAATACGAGGCATGAATGGCCAGAAGGGGAAACAATGGTTTGGGAATACCAGTTATTAACTAGAAAGTACAAAGACTTTCAGTAAGTAGTGGCACGGTGTGGCTATCATGCACAATGACCAACCAAAGTAGTCATCTGTCAGTGACCACGACCAAAGAATATCACTATGTGTGGTCAACGTTGACAGCTCATAATACGAGTCACAAAAGGTCAGAGGGGGATATAATGGTTTGGAAATAATAGTTTTTGTCTAGCAAGTACAACGAGCAGTGAGTAGTGGCACGGCATGGCTACCATGCACAATGACCACCCAAAATAGGCATATGTCACTAGCCATGACCAAATAATTGAACTGTGTGTGGTCAACGTTGACAACTCACAATACGAGTCACAAATGGTCAAAGGGGGGAAAATGCTTTGGAAATACTAGTTATCGGCTAGCAAGTATAAAGAACTTTAATAAGTAGTGGCATGATGTGGCTACTATGCACTATGACCAATCAAAGTAGGCATATGTCACTGACCATGACCAAAGAAAGTTACTATGTGTGGTCAACGGTGACAACTCATAGTACAAGTCACAAATGGTCAGAGGGGGAAACAATGGTTTGGAAATATTAGTAATCGACTAGCAAGTAGAAACACCCTGAAAGTGTAGTGGCACAGTGTGACTACCATGCACAATGACCATCCCAAGTAGGCATATGTCAGTGACCATGACTAAATAATTTCACTATGTGTCGTCAATGTTGCCAACTCATATTACGAGTCACAAATGGTCAGAGGGGGAAACAATGGTTTTGTGAATACTAGTCATAAATTAGCAAGTTCAAAGACCTTCAATTAGTAGTGGCACAGTGTGGCTACCATGCACAACGACCAACCAAAGTAGGCATATATGACTGACCATGACCAAAGAATTTCACTATGTATGGTGGACGTTGACAAATCATAATACGAGTCAGAAATCGTCAGAGGGGGGAACATGAAGTGAGAACACTAGTTATCAACTAGCAAGTACAAAGACCTTAAAGAAGTAGTGGCACGGTGTGGCTACCATGCACAATGAGCAACCAAAGTAGGCATTTGTCACTGACCATGACCAAGGAATTTCACTATGTGTGGTCCACGTTGATAGCTCATAGTACGAGTCACAAATGGTCAGAGGGGGAAACAATGGTTTGGGGATAATAGTTATCACCTATCATGTTCAAAGACCTTTGATAAGTAGCGGCACAATTTGACTAACATGCACAATGACCATCCAAAGTAGGCATATGTCACTGACCATGACCAAAGATTTTCACTATGGATAGTCAACGTTGACAGCTCATAATACGAGTCACAAATGGTCACAGGGGGAGACAATGGTTTTGGTAATACTAGTTATCGACTGGCAAGTAAGAAGACCTTCAATAAGCAGTGGCGCGGCAAGGCTACCATGCACCAAAGTAGGCATACGTCACAGACCATGACCAGATAATCACACTATGTTTGGTCAACCTTGATTACTCCTTATACGAGTCACAAATGGTCAAAGGGTAAACAATGGTTAGGGAATACTAGGTATCAATTAGCAAGCACAGAGATCTTCAAAACGTAGTGGCAAGGTGTGGCTGCACAATGACCAACCAAAGTAGACATATGTCACTGACCATGAGCAAAGAATTTCACTATGGGTGGTCAATGTTGACAGCTCATAATACAAGTCACAAAAGGTTGGAGGGGGGAAACAATGATTTGGGAATACTAGTTATCAAATAGCAAGTAAAAAGAGCTTCAAGAAGTAGTGGTATGGTGAGGCTACCACGCACAATGACCAACCAAAGTAGACACGTGTCACTGAGCATGACCAAAGAATTTCACTGTATGTGGCCAAATTTGACAACTCATCTCACGAGCCACAAATGGTCAGAGGGGAAAACAATGGTTTGGAAACACTAGGTGTCAAATAGCAAGCACAAAGACCTCCAATAGCTAGTGACTCTGTGTGGCTACCATGCACAATGACCAACCAAAGAAGGCATATGTCACTGACCATGACCAAATAATTTCACTATGTTTGGTAAATGTTGGCAACTCTTTAAGTGAGTCACAACTGGTCAGAGGGGGAAACAATGGTTTGGGAATACTAGTGATTGTATAGCAAGTACAAATACCTCTAATAAGTAGTGGTACGGTGTGGCTAACATGTACAATGACCAACCAAAGTAGGCTTATGTCACTGATCATGACCAAATAATTTCACTACGTGTGGTCAACGTTGACAATTCATAATATAATTTACAAATGGTCAGATGGGGAAACAATAGTTGGGGAATGTCAGAAGAATGCAATGACCAAGGATGCCAGGAGCAGAAGCGAGCAGAAGCACAAAAGCATGTGGGAGCAAGATAGCAGAGCGGCGGGAGCAGAAAGGCGAGGGAGATCCCAAGGATTTAGTCGCGGGAGCTCGAGAGAGGCGAGACACCGAAACGTCGAGGTAGACAGAGGGGAGGGAGAGATGACGGAAACGAAGCAAGGTGAGTGATGCGCCAAGGGTGAGCGAAGGGTCGAGAGTGACAAAGCGAAGAGAGAGTTGCGACTGGTGGGTGAAGGCGGTAGGAGCGAGAGGAGAGCAGAGCGAGAACACGGCGGCAAGGCCGCGGAACCAAAGGGAGCAGGATGGACAGAACTGGTCTGGGTAGCTCAAGGGAATGAACATCCTTGGTATAAAAGGACAGAACAGGACAAAGCAGTAAAGCAACGGCCTCTATTCGCTAGCCGGACGCGAGTGACATATGTCACGTTATTAGGGGATGCCTTGACTGTCGGTCAAACGGTCATAGACCCTTTTTGTCCGTTGGTCAATTGGTTCGGTGCTGGCCCGGAACCGTTATTGAGAACTCAGAGTAACCCAATGGATGATCCGTCTCACTGCCAGACTTATTTCTGACCACCCCCTTCAATCTGGCAGAGAGAGAGGATGTTACCTGTGTGAGTATTTGCGCTTCTCATCTTCTGCTGGATGGTCTAATCCACGGGTTAGGAAAAAGTTGTACCACATGGCACTTAGATTGTCTGGGTGCCTGGTCAGAGTCAGATGGTGGCTGCCGTCAGTGATAGTTTGGAGTGCTGCACGAACTTGGTGGTTGACGTTGGTATACCTCTGGGTCCGTGCTGCAGTGGTAATGAGAGGTCCAATGTACGGAGGAGGACCCAGGAGAGTATCTGTCACCCCAACTCCATGAAGGAACTCTGGAAAGAGGAGGTCCAGGACTTCAGCAATCCAGCGGTCCACGGACTCTGAATTGCCATACACGGAGTATGCAGGGAGGACATTGACGCATGCTGTGAGGGGAGGGATAACGGTACGATTGTTGGGGGTACTTCTGATCCAGTTCTTCCACCAAGCCTGCTTGCGAATGTTGTTCCAGAGAAGAGGACCTGTGCGAGGCTCCAGGAGCAGAGGATGGTACGATACATGTAGGAGGGGTTGGAGCTGTGTGCACATAAACCTAAGTGTTTGGTGGTAAACAGGAGAGTGTGGCTGAGGAAAGGGCTGTTGTTTGTAGTGTCTGAGTAGGAGTGCGTCAGCCCAATACTCCATTTGGGTGTTCCAGTTCCTGGCTTATAAGAGGATTATTTCACTCAACGTAGTTCTGTTGTCCCCAAATTCAGCCAGGATGGAGAGTTGCTGTCCGGGATGAGCCATGACGGCTGATGGAGGTGATGGGAAACGCAGATGCAGATGATGATGGCAGAGGAATGTGCTGTATTGATGTGGCTGGCGGGTCCGTGTGTCAAGTAGATGTGGAGGAGGGTTCACTGTGAAGGCAGAATGTCGTGAAGCACGCGACATAACCGGGCAGAGCAGTATGCCGGGCGGAAGATGAAGGCGGTCGAGGGAATGATGAGTTGTGGAATGGGCACAGGGGCAAAACCACGTGCACTGAGGAAGTTTCGGCGTAGGCACAGGCCATCGCAGATCGAGCGATGCGACCGAGCAGATCCTTGTACCGAGCAGACGATGAAGGCGGATGACGGAGGAGGAATGCTGGACGGCAGAGTGGGCGCAGGGACAAAACCTCGTGCGCTCCTACAACAGAGGGATAGAATGTGGCAAGGGGAAGGTCAGGGCCAATGCGCCGCGGGAAATGTGCTGCCGGCTTGGGTGCAAGCTGCTGCAAAAAAGGCAGCTAGCGCGTGCAGGTCATTGTGCTGGCCACAAATGCCGACGATGAGAGGCGGAAGCTGGGGATATAAGTGTATGCGCAGGGGCAAACCATGTGCGCTGTGGAAGTTTTCAGCGTGGGCGCAGGTCGTCGCGGAACGGGCAATCTGACCAGGCGGATCCTTGTGCCGAGCGGAGGATGAAAGCAGAAGCGGAGGAATGGATGATGGCGAAGATGACTGATGGCTGAGCGGGCGCAGGAGCAGGACCACGTGCACTGCAGATGCTGGTGAGGAAGACTAATGCGGAGGCGGCGCGGATGATGGCAAGGATAACGCTGATGACGAAGGGCAAGTCAGAGAAGGCTGATTAAGTTGAGATGAGAAAGACGACCAGAGGAGGCAGACTGAAGATGCAGCAGAGGCGTGGAGGCGAACGGGAGGAAGGCTGATGATGATGCTGAAGTCGTGGCGAAAGAGGAAGATGGAGGTTGTGGCAGACAGAGGATGGCGAGGTAGGAGGCGGCGTGGGCAAGGCAACCAACTGCTCTTTTTTCCAGGAGAGTGGCCGCTTGTTCCCCAGTTGGCTAGAAGCGTGAGCAGGAAGACAGGTGGTGCCCGATATCATGGCGGCGAGGGGAAGCCGGTTGCAGCACAGGAAGTCGTGAGGTAGGCAGTGACGCTGGTCCGCTAACGTCAGGAGAGTGACGGCTTGTT
>SZWC01025673.1:753-15587 GCA_023375785.1 Penium margaritaceum
GGGCGAGTGGACGCGCCTGGGGCTGCTGGCCCGGAGGGGCCAGCGGACGTGACTCAAGACGTCGGCCCGGGGGGACCATCGGAGGCGGCTGGGACTACCGGCCCGGAGGGACCAGCGGACGCGACTGGGGCTGCCGACCCGGAGGGACCAGCGGACGCGACTGGGGCTGCCGGCCCGGAGGGGCCAGTAGATGCGACTGGGGTTGCCGGCCCGAAAGAGCCGGCAGACGCGACTGGGGCTGTCGGCCCGGAGGGACTAGCGGATGCGACTGGGGCTGCCGGCCCGGATGGGCTAGCGGACACTACCGGGGCTGGCGGCCTGGAGGGACCAGCGGACGCGACTGGGGCTGCCGGCCCGGATGGGCAAGCGGACGTTACTGGGACTGCCGGCCCGGAGGGACCAGCGGACGCGACTGGGGCTGCCGCCCCGGAGGGGACAGTAGACGCGACTGGGTCAGCTGGCTCGGAGGGGCCAACGGCCGCGACCGGGGCTACCGGCTCAGAGGGACGGGGTGATGTGTCACCCGGAAGCGACAGGACGGAGGACGGACTCACCACTCCCCCACGCGACGGGAGGGACACGGACGAGCCGGAGCGGATGAGGTCGCGGGGAAACAGGTCCTCGAAAAAGAGGGCATCGCGGGACTAGACGATGCAGTGTCCGGATGGGTCCCAGAAGCGCCAGGCCTTGGACTGACGAGACACACCAAGAAAGGTGCAGGGGCGTCCGCGGGGGGCAAGCTTGCTACCCTGCTGTGGGGCGGGCAGCCACACAACGACTACACAACCCCAGACGCGAGCAGGGCGGAGGTCAGCGCGCCGACCACACCAGTGCTGATAGGGCGTGGACTGGCGGGGAAGGGGACCGTGAGGAACCCTGTTCCAGACCCAGGTCATGTAGGCCATGGCCTCAAAGTAGAATCCATCGGAGAGACCTGACTCGACCCGCATGGTGCGGACGGCGTCGGCCATGGTGCGGTTCCACCGCTCGGAGACGCCGTTCTGGGTGGGTGTGTAGGGCGCAGACGTCTCATGGCGAATACCGCGGGAGGCGAGAAAGGTCGTGGCCTCACCCAGGTACTCGCCACCGCGATCGGAGCGAAAGCGACGCAGGGGGCGGCCACACTCGCGCTCCGCGAGGACAAGCCAGTCCTGAATGGTNCGGGCGACATCGCTCTTCTGCCGAAGGCAGAAGACCCAACGGTAGCGAGAGTAGTCGTCCGTCAGAGTGAGGACATAGCGGCCATGCTCACCGACGGACTCGGTGGGGAGAGGGCCCATGACGTCCGAGTGGACAAGGTCAAGGGGGGCGGACGCCCGAGAGGAAGAGAGGGGGTACGTGGACCGGTGCATCTTGCCCTGAGCGTAGTCAATGCACTCAGTGGGGCATGGGAGAGGGAAGGTCTCCGGATCAAGGCCCTTGGCTGGCTGGGTGCGAAGCATGCTCTCTACTGCGGCAGAGTGGACGTGGCAAAGGCGGCGGTGCAAGAGGTGGGTGTGCTGAGGAGAAAGCGTGCTGGTAACGAACAAATGACCGGTCGCAGCTGACGGGGAAGAGACGGGAGGGGAGAAAGACAGGCGGGGAACGTGCCACAAGTTGCCACAGGCGGTGGCGTGCAGTACGACAAGACCCGACGGACGCAACGACACAGTGCCGACACCATGTGAGTGCACAACGTCCGAGCTCATGCGGTTAAGGGCAGTCACGGACAGGAGGCTGAGCTCGAGACCAGGGAGAAAGAGAACATCGGTCAAAAAGATGTCACTGGCCGGACCACGGAAACGAACGACGCCTACCCCACGGACAGGCAACACCTGTCCGGAACCCGTCCGGACCCCCGAGACATCGCCGACGGGACCGAGCAGACTGAAGGCCTCGCGCGAGGCCGTCATGTGATGCATGGCCCCGGAGTCGATGATCCAGGTCTCAGCAGGGTCCTGGACAGGGGTCGCCAGATTAGTCACGATCACATGGCAGCAAGCGAGAGACGCGAACACGGTGGACGGAGGAGCGAAACGAGACTGCCAGTCGTCAAGCCATGCAATGTTGTCAAGGAGTGGGGTGGATGAGATCACGGGAGACGACGAGACAGACGAGGAAACGGGACACGACCGTAGCTCAGTCTCAGTCATGGAGGGATGGGCCGGAGGGCAGGAGGTGACACAACTCGCACTTCCTTGGGGAGGAGGGCGAGGGAGGCCAAGCTGGAGCGCGATGAACTGCTCCAGCTTACGCTCTCGGGATGACGGCCCAGGAGTGTAGACAGACTGCGGAGTGACGGCACCGGAGCCCGGGTAGTAGGGTGACTGAGCCGGGGAAGGAAGCGGAGGTGCCGACGGCTGAGGGTAGTACTGTTGCGGGTAGTACTGCTGCGGCGCGGGTGGCTGCAGGACAGGCGGAGCTGTCAGAGTGGCAGAGGTGCTGGACGAGGTCGGAGTGGTAGGACCAGTAGCAGCGACGGCGGCAAAGGCGAGGCGGCGCTCCCGCTGGCGTCGCATGGTGGCGATGACGCGGGCTTCGTCCGTCGGGAGAGGGCACGTGTACCACCCGTGCCCAGGCTGCCCAGAGTTGTGGCAGACCGAGCCACTACCGCTGGGACCGGTCGATGACTGCTGCTGCTGCTGTTGCGATGGACCCTTGCCCTTCTTGTTCCGGCTTTTCTTCTTCTTCCCTGAGGGCGATGCGGTAGCTGCGACAGGGGAGGAAACTACCACGGAGGCAATGGCAGGGGCGACGACGGCAGGGGACGCAAGGGCATCCGTGCGATGGAGTTGGGACTCCTGGCGAGCTTCCTCAATGCGAAGGAAAAGCTCATATGCCCAGAGCATGAGAGTGCCCTGGGTCTCCATGGTGGTGAGGACGTCCTGAGGGTAGTGGACGAAGACGTCCGCGTATGCGCTGGTGGCGCCGCGCTTGATGGTGAGGAGCGCGGACAGAGGGGGTGGAGCCGACTTGCCGAGTCGACGGAGGATGTCCTCCGCTCGCTGCCAGTAGGCAGTAACCGTCTCGGCCTCCCCCATGTGTAGGGAGTTGAACTCCCGGAGCAGACGGCTGATCTCAGCGNGCCCAGGCTGCCCAGAGTTGTGGCAGACCGAGCCACTACCGCTGGGACCGGTCGATGACTGCTGCTGCTGCTGTTGCGATGGACCCTTGCCCTTCTTGTTCCGGCTTTTCTTCTTCTTCCCTGAGGGCGATGCGGTAGCTGCGACAGGGGAGGAAACGGCCACGGAGGCAATGGCAGGGGCGGCGACGGCAGGGGACGCAAGGGCATCCGTGCGATGGAGTTGGGACTCCTGGCGAGCTTCCTCAATGCGAAGGAAAAGCTCATATGCCCAGAGCATGAGAGTGCCTTGGGTCTCCATGGTGGTGAGGACGTCCTGAGGGTAGTGGACAAAGACGTCCGCGTATGCGCTGGTGGCGCCGCGCTTGATGGTGAGGAGCGCGGACAGAGGGGGTGGAGCCGACTTGCCGAGTCGACGGAGGATGTCCTCCGCTCGCTGCCAGTAGGCAGTAACCGTCTCGGCCTCCCCCATGTGTAGGGAGTTGAACTCCCGGAGCAGACGGCTGATCTCAGCGTCGCTGGACAGGAAAAGGGGTCTGGTGAGGACGTGCCAGGCGGCTGCCGGGTCTGGGATGGCGCCAACGGTGAAGTCGCCAAGGAAGGGCTCCAGGGCAAGGCGAGAAGCTGGAGGGGCGACTGGTACAAGGGCGCGGACGGCACGACCAGCGTCATATAGCTGGTCGGCCTGGGTGGAGTCGTAAGGGAGGGTGTAGTAGGCCCACAGACCCTCACCCTGCGCCCAGATCCGGAAGCTGAACTCCCAGCTCCGGAACTGCTCGCCGGCCTGAAGCGGCGGTGGCGGCGTCTCAAAGTCCTTCTGCCTACGGCCGGCACCCAGAGTGGGACCAAGGACGGAGGTCACTGTCTGCCGTTGGCGCTGAGTCTGCTGCTGCGCTAAGTAGTACGTGGCGGCGGACACAGCGGGGCTAGCGTGCCCTGGAGGAATGAATGACGGCAGCGTGCTGGTGGCGGTTTGGGAGGCGACTAGCTGTAGCGCCGCAAGCTGCTGTGTCAAGGCGGCGAGTTGTTGCTGAAGAGCAGCAAGTGGGTCAGGGGTGCCGCCAACGTTACCAGTGGGCTGCTGCTGCTGCTGCTGTAGGGGCGGCGGCTGCTGCTGTTGCAGAGGCGGTGGCTACTGCTGTATGGGCGGCAGCTGCTGCTGCTGCAACGGTGGCGGCTGCTACTGTAGAGGCGGCGGCTGCTGCTGCTGCAGCGGCGGTGGCTGCTGCTGTATGGGTGGCAGCTGCTGCTACTGCAGCGGCGGCGGCTGCTGCTGTAGAGGCGGTGACTGCTGCTGCTGCAATGGCGGCCGCTGCTGCCACTGGTGCGGCGGCGGCAGCTGCTGTTGCCGTGGCGACGGCGGTTGCTCCTACTGCGGCGGCGGCGGCACCTGCTGCTCCTGCGGCGGCGGCGGCTGATGCTACTACAGCGGCGGTATGTGCTGCTATTGCTGATGCTGCAGCAATCGCTGCAAGAAAGGAGGGGTAGGGGTCCCCCCATCAGAGGAGGACCCCTCCTCACCGGGACTACCAACCATGCTTGGTGTGTGTGTGTTTTTTTTGTTTTTTTTGTTTTTGTCTTTGTGTTGCTGATTTCAGCAGGAGGTTGGGGGAGTGGGGAATCTACCCACTCCTCTAGCCTTCCCCCTTTCCCCTTTTCCCCCTATTCTCACCCTCCTTTTCTTTTCTTTTTTTTGTTGATGACGTGAGCAGTGACGTCAGCAGTGACGTCAGTATAGGGGTGCTGACGTCAGCAGCGGCCAATGTTGGGGCCGTCGCTGCTGCTGTTGGTGCTGATGCTGCTGCTGCTGCTGCTGCTGCTGCAACTGCTGCTGCTATTGCTGCTGCTGCTGCTGTTGCTGCTGCAGCTGTCTGCTGCTGCTGCTGCGGGTGCTATTGCTGCTGCTGCTGTTGCTGATGATGTTGCAGTTGTAGCTGCAGCTGCTGGTGCTACGAGCTGCAGCAGTTGTTGTGGCTGCTGCTACTATAGCAGCAAGCTGCTGCAGCTTGCTGCTGCTGCTGAGTGCTGCTGCAACTGCTGCGTGCTGCAGTAGTTGCTCGCTACAGCTGCAGGCTGCTGCAGTGAGTTGCGGGGGTGGGGGAATTTTTTTGTTGTCTCTCTTTTTTTTTTTTCTTGTCATCGCGGGCAGCAGCCCGCTGTTTGCTGCGAGCAGCGGGCTGCTGCTCGCCTAGCAGCAGAGAGCTGCTGCTCGCAGGCAGCAGCGGGCTGCTGCTCGCTGCTCGCTCGCTGCGAGCAGCGGGCAGCAGCAGTCGCGGCTGGCAGCTGCCAGCTGCTACTCGCTACTGCTGCTGCTGCTGCAGCTGGCGGCTACTACAGCTCGTTGCAGCAGCTGCTACAGCCCGCTGCTACTGCTGCACGCTGCTGCAGTTGCTGCGTGCTGTGGTTGCTGCCTGCTGCTGCTGCGGGCTACTGCAGCGGGTTGTTGCTGCGGGCTGCTGCTGCTGCTGCACGCTACTGCTGCTGCTGCACGCTGTTGCTGCTGTTGCTGCTGCAAGCTGCTGCTGCTGCTGCGAGCTGCTGCTGCTGCGGGCTACTACGAGCTGCTGCTTCTGCCTGTTGCTGCTGGTGGTGCCAGTCACTGCACCTGGGTGACGTTGCCGCGTGCGT
The DNA here is from genome assembly GCA_023375785.1 of Penium margaritaceum. Lineage (NCBI taxonomy): Eukaryota > Viridiplantae > Streptophyta > Zygnematophyceae > Desmidiales > Peniaceae > Penium > Penium margaritaceum. Next base: position 6,443 of record SZWC01025673.1, read on the forward strand.
CGTCGCCCACAGACGTCAGACGCCGCCTGCCGCTCACCTCCTCGCGTCACGCGTGGGGTTCAGTGCTGTCGAAAAACTTCGGGAGCATTTCCCCTGGCCCAGTGGCCGTGGGAAAACATCTGACGCCGCCACCAGGAGGGTCAATGCTGTCGGAAAAAATCCGGCAGCATTTCCCCTGCACTGGCGCGTATTGGGGTCCGCCGGCGTTGTCTGGCACCTGTTCGCCAGTCTTCTGCTGCTGCTGCTACGCTCTGGCTCTGATACCAAAATGGAAAACTATGCAGCAGGTTGGGGCAGCAGCGTTGTTGATGCAGCGTGCGGGCTTCCACGCTCGTTGCTTAAGTCAGCTGCCCCCTCAGTCTGCTGCTCTAGAGTCTAAGTCTGGAAGCTCTGGGTTTGTTACTCAGAAACGCGCGCGCCAGAGTTAGCGCCAGAAAGCAGCTGAAAACTGATAGTAACTGATTAGGAATGAAGAATGAACAGCAATGGGGGACCCCTCCAAGTTCTAGCCCCCCCCCCCAGCTCTGTAGATCTTGTTACTCAGTTCATCAGCCAATCAGAAAAAAACTAATTTCAGGCTGGCAGGTTTTCTCGGTGAGGCCTGCCAGACGGCCGACAACCCAAAACCCAGGCGTCGTCCGTTTTGCCTGAAAACTGGACCATACCATAAGTCCGACGCTGCGAACGCAGCCGTGCGGTCAGAATCTGCTAGAAAAATAGTAGCGAGGAGTTATGGCAGCCTGAACCCAGGGAGTGCCCACGATGGTTTATGCTGCCAAACAGGGCCATGCAACATGCAACTGGGACCCTAGGCAGCGCATGANCTGGACGCATGCAGAGAGCGACTGCGGTGGCAGTGACTGCCGGCAGCGCGACCGCCGAGGAGGCCTGCCGATGGAGCTGAACACGTCGCCGGAGAGAGGGGGCTCCAGCAAACTGCGAGACGACCTCAGCGTGCGTCGGCTCCATCGGACGACACTCCATCAGCGTCGAGTCTTGCCGTCAGTTGCCGATGTACACAAGCCGGGAGGACACAACAGAGCACAATGAGCGCAAAAACAAACAAGATGCGAGATGCACTTTTGCAAATCCAGATTCGTCTCAGTGCGTCCATAAGTCGACCAAAAGGTCGTGTCACTTCTGTTCATAGATTCAAGAGTGGTCAAAGCTATCGGAAGTTTCAAGAATATCCACTGGGAGCAGAGCAGTTGGTCAGTTTTCTCTTGACCTTCAGAGTCAACATCGTTGTCCTCGCGACACGATGGGCTGCTTGTGAAATAACATAAATGCCCACTCGGACAGATTAGGGACTCGTGTACGTCTAGTATGTAACACTTTTCCCCCTTTGAGCCGTGACGTCCCAACTCGCGTATAGATGTGGCTCCATGACAGCAGTAGTAGCCGTCGATGAGATGATCGACGTCTCAGGGGTTATCGAAGAGTTCCCAGCACTAATGCACGGCATAGTAGCCGTGCCACTTGACGAGATATTCTATCATCTTACCCCGTCGTCAATGTCCGAGGATGTCTTCGATGACGCAGTCCATGTCTTCGTGCACTTGCACAAGAGACGGAGGAGAGATATCTCTGCTAAGGAAGTTCTCTCCCAAGTCTTGATACTACTTGAGTCTACTGACATGGAACACCGGATGAACTTGCATAGTGTGAGGGAGTTTGAGTCCCGCTACCACAGGGGGTTTTCATACACCACTTCAAATGGTGTCTTACCTATTGCGGTCGAAATTGCCGATTTACATGCGATTTTGGCAGTCGGGGGTTTTTGTGCCCAATCCGCCCCATGAGGTTTCCAGGATTATTTGAGCGTCTTATTTCTCCGCTCGGTTTGATCGTCAGTTTGATGATCAAACGCTATAGAAAGATGAATTCTGATGACGTTTGAGTCATCAATTCACGCAAAAAATGGTTAGTAAATCGTCCGTCTCCATCGCTTGTGATGGTTCTCAGTACGTCGTGTAGCCGTATGATGTTGTTTAGAAATAGCCCTGTTGTTCCCTCGATGGTGACGATGGTCATTGGCGGGATGAAGTGGGATATCTTGGAAAATCTTTCAACTACCACAAGGATTGCGTCATGTCCCTCAGGTGTGACCAGTGTTCCCGTGACAAAGTCCATGGAGATGTTTGCCCATGGTTCCGTCGCAACAGAGAGCGGTTGCAAAAGTCTGGGTGGCCTTGTTCGACGAGAGTTCTGTCTCTTGCATGTGTCATAAGTTTTGTAGAAGTTGGCCACGTCGGATTGCATCTTGTGCCACCAATAGTTTTTCGCCAGCTTCTTCACCATCTTTTCCTCTTCGAAGTGTCCACCTTGTCCGGTGTCCTGGCACTCCTTCAGAAGCATACAGCGAAACTCGTTGTTTGGGGGAACGACCAATTGGTGAGTAAAGCATCGTCGCTAGTAGGGTGCGTCCTACCAGAATTTGATTTTATCATATCCGCCGTGCTAGTTGTAGCCTCGTGTGAACAATAACTCGATGTACAGATCTCGATGTAGTTGTAGGGTTGCCACGTCGGCCACTAAATCTAGTCGGCGGCTAAGTGTGTCCGCCAGATTAGTTATGCCCAGTTGGTACCCAATTTTGTAGTCGAACACAAACTCAAGGAACTCCATCCATAAGGTTTGAATTCAACTGAGATTCGGCTTTGTCTTTAAATACTTCAACGCGTGGTGGTCGGTGCGCACTATGCATCGACGACACTCCGGGCAGCATCGCCATGTCTTGAACGCGTGCACGACCGTTGGCATCTCCTTTTTGTGGACCACGTAGCTGAGTTCCGGTCCTCACATTTTTTGAGACATGTAGGCAACCGTTTTTTTTGTCATTGTCATGGTCTTGCAGCAGAATCACGCCAATGGGTCAGACGGATGCATCCGTAGCCATGATGTAGTCGACCGTAGGATTGGCCAATCGTAGGGCTGGCATCGAGGTTAGAGCGTTCCGCAAAGCGGTGAACGCTTCTTGTTCGCTGTCTCCCCACCCCCACTTGTTTTCTTGTCCAGTGAGGTCGGAAGGAGGCGCTGGAGCTTGGGCGTAGTCCCGTGCAAATCAGCGATAGTAATTGCAGAATCTGAGAAAAACCTAGATTTCTCAAACGTTGGTCGGCGTCGGCCAATCAGCGACTGCTGCCAATTTTCTTATCCATGGTGATCCGTCCACTGTTGATGACATGTCTCATAAACTCGATCAATCGACAACCAAAGTCGCATTTCGAGAGTTTTCCGAAAATTTTCTCTCTTTGCGAAACTTTGACAAGTTTTTGGAGATCTCCATCGTGCTCCTCCAGGGTGCGGTAGTGCACTAGAATGTCGTCCAGGTACACCACAACGAAATGATCGAGGTACAAACGAAAGATGTTGTTCATTGTCACCACAAACGTCAATGGGGAATTTGGGAGCATGAACTCAAAGTGTCTATAGCGAGGTCGAAACGCCATTTTCTCGATGTTGGCGTCTGCCATGCCTATCACGTGATTTCCGCTGCGCAAGTCCATTTTGCCCATAAGTAGGGCTCCTTGGAGTTGGTCAAAAAGTTCATCGGCTCGGGGAAGAGGGTAGCGGTTCTTGATGGTAGCGTCGTTCAACCCCCGATAATTCACGCACATCCGCATCTCGCTAGTTTTATTTTTCATGAATAGTACGGGTGTAGCGTATGGTGACGTGGATGGGCAAATGAATCAGTGACCGAGCATCGAGCTGCTATTTTAGCTCGGTCAGCTGGTGATCGCTCATCCGATAGGCCCCTCGGACGGTGGGTTTCCTGTCCAGCGTTAGTTCGATGGGCTGGTCAATGTCTCACTCTGGAGGTAGTCTTTGGGAGTTTGTCGGGGAAGACATTCACGGACTCCTGGATGAGTGGTGTGAACTCTTGGTGTTACGCCGAGCGGAGCGTAGATGGTGAACATGTAGTAGTTGTGAAGCAAAATACGATTTAAAATTTGAGACACTTGAGCAATTTATAATTAGGAGTAAGTGTACTTTGATGACAAATGTCAAAATCATCAAACATATGTATAAAAGTGTCGAGTTACAAATGAAGCATAATCGGGGTTATTGGGTTGATTGTCGAGCGACGCGTGCAGAGTTGCGTTGTGAGTGGTCGGATCCGAGAAGGTCCGCCAGAAAGTTGGGGGTGTTCGAGAATCGATGGAGAAGATGTAAGATGCATCTTTGTAAATCTGGATTAGTCTTGATGTGTTGCAAAGTAGACCGAAAGGTTGTGTTACTTTTGTAGGCTCGCGAGGGTGGTCAAAACTGTCGGAAGGTTAGGGAATATCCACTAGGAGTGGGGCAGTCAGTCAATTTGCCCTTGACCTTCAGAATGAATATCGCGGTCCTTGCGACGCCATGGGCTGTTTGCGTAGTAGCGGAAATGCCCACTCGGGGAGATTAGGGTCTCCTATACGTACGTAACACTTCCCCACCTTTTAGCCGTGACGTCCCGGTGCGTGTGCAGTAGTAGCCGTCAATGAGATGATCGACGTCTCGGAGGTTTTCGTAGAGATCCCTGGTTTTGTGCACAGTGTCATAGCCGTGGCACTGGACGAGATATCTGGTCATCTTGCCTCGTCGTCTATGGCCGAGGATGTCCTCGATAACATACTCGGTGTCTTCTTACACTTGAATGGGAGGCGGAGGAGGGGCATCTCTGCCAAAGAAGTTCTCTCAAGGGTCTCACTAGTGCTTGAGTATGCTGACATGGAACACCGGATGAACTTGCATAATGTCGGGGAGTTTGAGAGGTGCAACCACAATGGTTTGCATACGTTTGATCTCAAACTGTTCCACCCATCGAGGTTTTAGCTTCGAGCAGTCGAATCCGTGGAGCTTGATGTTCGCCGAGCTGAGGAGGACTTCGTCATAAGTGGTGTCATTGCTGCAAAGTCGGTCAGCCGCTCGTTTCATCGCTTCTTGTGTCTTAGCGAGGGTTTGACGTGTTTCCTTCCAGACGTGGGTGAAGTTTCGGCGTTGAACGTCGATCACAGGAGTGTTGCTGCGGCTCTGTAGTCCGGCTAGAGTGGCGAGAACTTTGCCATATACCACTTCAACTGGGAGCCTTACCCATTGCGGTAGAAACTACCGAATCATATGCGATTTCGGCAGTCGGGAGTTTTTGTGTCCAATCCGTCCCATGAGGTTCGCATAGTGTTCGGAGCATTTGGTCGAGTGTCTTATTTGTTCGCTCGGTTTGACCATCGCGTTGAGGATGAAACATTATTGAAAGTTGAATTCTTCTACCATAGCAAGTCATCCGTTCATGCCAAAAACGGGTTGTAAATCGACCACCTATGTCGCTCGTGAGGGTTCTTGGTACGCCGTGTAGCCGTAAGATGTTGTTCAGAAACAGTCGTACTGTTCCCTCGGTGGTGACGGTGGGAATTTTTGGGATGAAGTGGGATATCTTGGAAAACCTGTTGACTACCACGAGGATTGTGTCATGTCCCTCAGGTATGCCTAGTAATCCCGTGACAAAGTCCATGGAGATGTCACCGCGTCGTTTCGTCGGAACAAGGAGCGGCTACAGAAGTCCGGGTGGCCTCGTGCGACGAGATTTTTGTCGCTGACATGTATCACAGGTTTTGGAGAAGTTGGCCACCAATAGTTTTTCGCCAGCTTCTTCAACGTCTTGTCCTCTCAAAAGTGTCAACCTAGACCGGTGTCGTGGCATTATTCAAGCGGCATACGGCAAAGTTCGTCGTTCGGGGGAACCACTACTTGGCGACTGAAGCGTCGTCGCCAGTAGGGTGCGTCGAACCAGAATTTGGTTTCATCATATCCGCCGTGCTGGTCGTAGCCTCGTGCAAACAATCGCTCAAGGTACGGGTCTCACCGTGATTGTGGGATTGTCACGTCGGCCATTCAATCTGGTCGGCGGCTAAGTGTGTCCACTGGATTGATTTTGCCTCGCCGATAATCAATTTCGTAGTTGAACCCGGATTCAAGGAACTCCATCCATCGGGTTTGACGTCAGCTAAGATTCAGTTGCGTCTTCAAATACTTCAAACTGTGATGGTTGGTGCGCACGATACATTAGCGCCACTCCAGATATCATGGCCACATCTTGAACACGTGCACAACTGCCAACATCTCCTTTTTGGCGACCGCATACCGTAGTGATTCCATTTTAGCTCATTTTTCAGGACCTACTTATGTGATTTTGTAACGGGCCGGAACCTCTAGCTCCTGCTCTGATTTTGTCATCGGAGTTCGCAGAATGGCGTTCTCAGTCTGCGTCAGGGGTCTTCATCCTTGTAGAACTGAGGAGCAATCGGCATCAACGACCCAGAAAGACCCATTTTTGTTTTTTACCTAACCCCCTCATTTTAGGTCCGAAACAAGGAGATATTACTTCAAACTTGTGAGTATGCACGAGTTTTCCGACTTAGAAACTTGCAGTTTGTCCTAAACAAAATCGAGTTTCTGTTTTGACCCATCGGCGAGAAATCGTCGCGTGCGAGGCATGATCGGCGATTTTGCGCCGACTTTTCTCGTGCGCTCATCGATCCTCGCTTTCACCTCGCTCCCCCTATCCCTCGTCCTCGCTAACTCGCTTGCAAGGAGGGCGAGGTGGGGGCAAGGGCACAAGGCCATGAGGCCTCGTCCTCGAGGCCCTCGTGGCCCCTCAGCCGCCGATCGGGCTGAGGCCACGATCGGCGGTTGGCAGCTGGCGGACTGGTGGCCGGCCAGTCACATGGCCGGCCGCCGACCGTCCAGCCGGCGAACTGCAAGCTGGCCGGCGACCAGCGAAGTGCTGGCCGCCAGCCAGCCCTTGCTCACGCGAGGGGTGGTGCGCAACCACCGCTCGCTTGAACGAGGAGGGAGGGCCGAACCGGCCCTCGCACTACATTCCTCCCCACTTATTATGAACCGTCCGGCTTCATGAACAACAAGGAGGATTTTCAGTCAGTGAGTCATCAACATTGTGGAAGAAAACTGAATAATTTCAATCACCAGCTAAACATGAACACGTGCATGGCACTTGGACTTAAGCTGCAGCTTGTCGGTGAGCACGGCTAGCGGCCTCCCCCCTCAAGACTGGAGTGTCTGCGCGACAACCATGTTGGGCGTCCCTTACGTCCTATGGTTGCAATCCATGAATGCCGCCCTGCGAGAATTTTGTTCACTTTCTCCGCGTTTACGTGGCGCCCCCTGACACGCGTCAATCTGTGCAAGCTTCTAGCTCGCTCTAATACTCGTTGACCACCCCTGTGGGCAACCGAGATTCGAGCTCCTATGAGTTTTGTTCAGGTCCACACCCAACCCAATGAAGGAGGTATTCCTTAAGAACCCGTGACCACAAAGTACGCTCTCGGTGTTGGACTGGGCGAAGAACCTCACATTGGCCAAGGACTACCGGTGGTGGCTGAACGATTCCTACTGCCGTGTATGGAGCCAACAGGCTCACATGAAACACGTCATGTATCTTCATACTCGGCGGAAGCAGCAATCGGTATGCCACTGGCCCGATGCGTGCAACGATGGAAAACGACCCAATCCACTTCGGTAGAAGTTTTCGCGCCCGTGGTGACTTCAGCCAAAGATTCTTAGTGCTAAGCAACACTTTTTCACCAATGTCAAACAAGACCTCACAACATATGCCTTTTGTCGTTGCCGAGCAGCTTGAAGGTGACACTTCACCTCTTGTAACAAGGAGTCAGTGCACTCGGCAAAGGCTTGAGCAAAAGGAACCTGTCCTTCTGTACTCCCACTCTTCACCAATGAAGAGGGCACCACTGGATGCCGACCTCTATTCAACACAAACGGTGTGAACTGTGTAGACTTGTTCACCGAGTTATTCACCGCAAACTCGGCCGGTGCTAGGAATTCATCCAAGTCATTCATGGCAGGTTCCACGTATATATGGAGCATTTGTTCCAGAGTACGGTTCATGCACTCTATTAATCCGTCAGTTTGAGGATGAAACGCTGTCAACATCTACGTCTCGTTGCCGAAGTACTCGTGCATCTTGTGCCATAACTTACTAGCAAATTTTTGATCTCGGTCGGAGATAATGTGCGAGGGCAAGCCGTGGTACTTTACGACACCCTCAAAGAAGAGACGAGCGTTCTCGTCTGTGTTCACATCAGTGGTTGTAGGAATGAAGTGTGTCATCTTCGTCAGAAGGTCCACAACCACTACTATTGCATCGTGGCCACGGTTGATGTTGGGAAGACCTATAATAAAGTCCATGCTGACGCACTCCCATGGAGTCCCAGGAATGGGAAGCTGTTGGAGGAGTCCAACAGGCTTCTTGTTACTAGCCTTATTCCGAAGACATGGGTTGCATGTCATGCAATACTTACGGACATTGAAAGTCCATCCTGGCCACCAATAGAGGTCCGAGAGTGCCTGTCCGGTCTTTTGAGGTCCCACATGACCTGTGACCTTCGGGTCATGGAACTGTGAGATAACCTGTACTCAAAGGTCTCCCGAGTTTGGCACAACAACTTGCTCACCGTGCCATAAGATTCCTACGGCCTCCACCAATCCGTACTTGTCGAGATTTTGAGAGTCTTGAAACCAAGAATCAACACAGTATCTCATCCGGATCTTTTTTTACAAAACCGTTGTTATGGATAATCTCTCCTGGTGGTTGCCGCAGAGGTGCAGGGGGATCTGGTATTTGTACTATTGTTGTTGCAATGGCCATACAACACCCACCAACCTCGGTGGTTGCTTTAATTTCCACAGGCTGTCAGCTTAGTGGATTGGCCACATTGATGTGTCCTGGCCTATATTTCCATGTGAACGAGAGTCGGCTCAGGTATTTGCTCCAACACGCCTATCGTATTGACAGGTTCGGTTGTGTTTGGAAAAACACCAATGGGTCATTGTCGGTCACGACCGTCACACCCCCTTCAACACCCTCAAGGTAGCAATCCCACATCTTGAAAGTGTGTACTACCGTAAGGAGCTCTTGATCCACAGTCGTGTACCGTGTTTCCGTGGGGATGAGCTTCCGGCTCTCATACGCGACTGGGTGACCATTCTGCATGAGGACGGCTCTACGTCCTACTACCGACGCATCACATCGAACCTCCCACGGTTGCGATGGATGTAGAAGAGCTAGGAAGGGCGTTGTGGATAGAAGCTCTTTGACTTTGAGAAAAGAGTTTTCAATCAGATGTCC
>SZWC01025675.1:16924-28414 GCA_023375785.1 Penium margaritaceum
GCACTTACACGTACTTACACGCACTTACACATACTTACATGTACTTACACGCACTTACACACACTTGCATATACTTACACGTACGTGTGCGCACTTATACGCACTTACACGCACTTACACACACTTACAAGAGCATACATGCACTTAGACCCACTTACACGCAGTTACACACACTTACACATACTTACACGTACTTGCACGTACTTACACACACTTACACGTACTTACATGCACTTACACGCACTTACACGCACTTACACACTCTTACACACACTTATATGCACTTACACGCACTTACACACACTTACACACACTTTCACGCACTTACACACACTTACACGCACTTACACGCACTTACACACTCTTACACACACTTATATGCACTTACACGCACTTACACACACTTACACACACTTTCACGCACTTACACACACTTACACGTACTTACACGCACTTACACACACTTATACGCACTTACAGTAACTTACACGCACTTACACGCACTTCCAAACACTTACACGTACTTAACGCACTTACACACACTTACACGCACTTACACGCACTTACACGTACTTAAACGCACTTACACGTACTAACACACACTTACATGCACTTATACATATTTACACGCACTTACCTTACACGCACTAACATGTACTTATTCACACTTACATGCACTTACATCCACTTACATACACTTACACGCACTTAGACGCACTTGCACACACTTACACGCACTTAAACACACTTACACGCACATACACACACACACAGTTTTTTGCACTTACACACACTTACACGCACTTACACGAGAACACATGCTCTTACACACACTTACACGTACTTATACACACTTATAAAATCTTATACGCAATGACACATACTTACACAAACGTATATGCACTTACACATACTTACATGCACTTACACGCACTTATACACACTTACTTGCACTTACACGCACTTACACGTACTTACACACAGTTACACGCACTTACACGTACTTACACGCAGTTACACTCACTTACACGCACTTACAGGCACTTACATACACTTACACGCACTTACACGCACTTACACGCACTTACACGCACTCACACGCACTTACACGCACTTACATGTACTTACATGCACTTACACACACTTACACACAGTTGCACACACTTACACATACTTATACACACTTACATGCACTTAAACAAACTTACACCCACTTATACGCAGTTATGCACACTTACATGCACTTACATGCACATACACACACCAATGCACTGACATGCACTTATACGCACTTACACGTACTTACACAAACGTACACGCACTTACACGCACTTACAAGCACTTACACACACTTACAAGCACTTACATGCACTTACACACACTTACACGTACTTACACACACTTACACACACTTACACGCAATACCATGTACTTATACGCACTTGCATGCACTTACACGCACTTATACGTACATACACCCAGTTACACGTAGTAACACACACTTATACATACTTATACGCGCTTACACACACTTACATGGACTTACACGCACTTACACACACTTACACACACTTACTCACACTTACATGCACTTACACGCAGTTACACACACTTATACATACTTACACACACTTACACACACTTACACACACTTACACACACTTTCACATACTTACATGCACTTACTCGCACTTACACACACTTACACGTACTTACACGCACTTACACATACTCATACGCACTTACACGCACGTACACACACTTACACGTACTTGCACATACTTACATGCACTTACACACACTTACACGCAATTACACGTACTTACACACACTTACACGCACTTATACGCACTTACATGCACTTATATGCAATTACACATACTTACATGCACTTACACACACTTACACGCAATTACACGTACTTACACACACTTACACGCACTTATACGCACTTACATGCACTTATATGCAATTACACATACTTACACGCATTTACATGCACATATAATGCAATTACACATACTTACATGCAGTTACACGCACTTATACGCACATACATGCACTTATGTGTACTTACACATACTTACACGCACTTACACGCACTTACACCTACTTACACAGTGTTCCATGCATTTACACGCATTTACACGCACTTACACGCACTTACACACACGTACACGCACTTGGACGCACTTGTAAGCACTTACACATATTTACACACACTTAAACGCACTTACACGCACTTACACACACTTACATATACTTACATGCACTTACGCGTACTTACACGCACTTATACGCACTTACACGCACTTATATGCACTTACATGCACTTACAAGAACTTAAATGTATTTACACCCACTTATACGCACTTACAAGAACTTCCATATACTTAAGATCACTTACATGCACTTACACGCACTTACGCACACTTACACGCACTTACACATACTAACACGCACTTACACGCACTTACACGCACTTATACGCACTTACACGCACTTATACACACTTACACACACTTACACGTACTTACACGCCCTTAGACGCACTTACACGCACTTACATGCACTTACACACACTTACACGCAGTTACATGCACTCACACGCACTTACACGCACTTACACGCACTTATACGCACTTACACGCACTTATACACACTTACACACACTTACACGTACTTACACGCCCTTAGACGCACTTACACGCACTTACATGCACTTACACACACTTACACGCAGTTACATGCACTCACACGCACTTACACGCACTTACACGCACTTATACGCACTTACACGCACTTATACACACTTACACACACTTACACGTACTTACACGCCCTTAGACGCACTTACACGCACTTACATGCACTTACACACACTTACACGCAGTTACATGCACTCACACGCACTTACACGCACTTACACGCACTTATACGCACTTACACGCACTTATACACACTTACACACACTTACACGTACTTACACGCCCTTAGACGCACTTACACGCACTTACATGCACTTACACACACTTACACGCAGTTACATGCACTCACACGCACTTACACGCACTTACACGCACTTATACGCACTTACACGCACTTATACACACTTACACACACTTACACGTACTTACACGCCCTTAGACGCACTTACACGCACTTACATGCACTTACACACACTTACACGCAGTTACATGCACTCACACGCACTTACACGCACTTACACGCACTTATACACACTTACACACACTTACACGTACTTACACGCACTTACACGCACTTACACGCACATACATGTACTTACACGTACTTACACACAGTTATACGCACTTACATGCACTTACACGCACTTACGCACTTACACACACTTACACGCACATACACGCACGTACACACACTTACACGCACTTACACGCAGTTACACACACTTACACGTACTTACACGCACTTGCACACACTTACACGCACTTATACGCACTTACATGCACTGACACACGTTTACACACACTTTCACGCACTTACACGCACGTACACGCACGAACACGCACTTACACGTACTTACACGCACTTACACGTAGTTATACACACTTACACGCACTTACACGCACTTTCACTTACTTATACACATTACATGCACTTACACGCACTAACATGCACTTCCACGTACTTACAAGTACACCGCACTTACACGCACTTACACGCACTTACATGCACTTACATGCACTTACCCGCACTTACACGGACTTACATGCACTTACACGTACGTACATACACTCACACGCACTTACACACACTTACATGCACTTACATGCAGTTGCACACACTTACACGTACTTACACGCACTTTCATGCTTTTACACAGACTTCCATGCACTTACACGCACTTACACGCACTTATACACACTTACACACACTTACACGTACTTACACGCCCTTAGACGCACTTACACGCACTTATATGCACTTACACACACTTACACGTACTTATACGCAATTACATGCACTTCCACACACCTACATGCACTTACATGCTCTTATACGCACGTACACACAATTACACACACTTACACGCAGTTAATTGAACTTACACGCACTTATATGTACTCACATGAACTGACACGCACTTAGAAGCACTTACACACACTTACATGCACTTACACACACTTACACGCAGTTACATGCACTCACACGCACTTACATGCACTTACACGCACTTACACGCACTCACACGCACCTAAATGCAATTACACATACTTACACGCACTTACACACACTTATACGCACTTACACGCACTTACACGTACTTACACGCACTTATACGCACTTACACATACTTACACATACTTACACGCACTTACACGCACTTACACGTACATACACGAACTTACACGTACTTACACATATTAACATGTACTTACACACACTTACATGCACTTACACGCAGTTACATGCACTTACATACACTTATACGCACTTACACGCACTTACGCACACTTACATGCAGTTACACATACTAACACGCACTTATACACAGTTACACGCAGTTACACGCACTTACACACACTAACACAAACTTACACGTACTTACACGGACTTACACGCACTTAACCGCACTTACACGTACTTACACACACTTACACGTACTTATATGCACTTACACGCACTTACACGCACTTACATGCACTCACACGCACTCACACGCACTCACACACACTCACACACACTTACACGTACTTACACGCACTTACCCATACGTATACGTACTTACACGTACTTACACGCACTTACACGCACTCACACGCACTCACGCGCACTCACACATACTCACACACACTCACACACACTCACATGCACTTACACGCACTTACACGTACTTACTCGCACGTACACACACTTACATGCACTTACACACACTTACACGCACTTACACGCACTTACACGTACTTGCACGTACTTGTACACACTTGCACACACTTGCACGCACTTACACGCACTTACACCCACTTACACGCACTTATACGTACTTGCACGCACTTACATACACTTACACGCACTTACACGCACTAACACGCAATGATACGCACTGACACACACTGACACGCACCTACACGCACTTACACGCACTTACACCCACTTACACGTACGGACACGCACATACACGCACAAACATGCACTTACACATACTTAGACCCATTTGCATGCACTTACACGCACTTCCACACACTTACACGTACTTACACACACTTATACGCAATGACATGCAACTACACGCACTTATACGCACTTACACCCACATACAAGCACTTACACACGCACTTACATGCACTTGCACGTACTTGCACGCACTTGCACGTACTTGAACGCACTAACACGCATTGACACGCAGTGACACGCACTGACACGCACTGACACGTACTTACATGCACTTACATGCAATTATACGTTCTTATATGTCCTTATACACACTTACACGCACTTAAACACACTTATACACACTTATACACACTCACGCACTTACACGCACTTACACATACAAACATGCACCTACATGCACTCACACGTACTCAAAATAACTCACACAAACTCACACACACTCACACGCACTCACACGCACTCACACGCACTCACACGCCCTAACGCCACTTACACGTACTTTCACGCACTTATACGCACTTACACGCACTTACACGCACTTACACGTACTTACACACACATAACGCACATACACGCACATACACGCACTTACACATGCACACACACACTTACACACACTTACACGCACTTGCACGTACTTGCACGCACTTACACATACTTACACACACTTACATGCACTTATAAGCACTTCCACGCATTTACACGCTGTTGCACGCACTTACGTGCACTTACAGGCACTTACACACACTTACACGCACTTATGCGTACTTACACGCACTTACATGCACTTACACGCACTTACACGCACTTAAATGTACTTACACGCACTTAGACGTAACAACACTCACTTACAAGTACTTACACGCACTTACACGCACTTACACGTACTTATACGAACTTACACACACTTACCCACACTTACGCACTCTCACACGTAATTATACACACTTACACACACTTACACCCACTTATACGCACTTACACGCACTTACACGCACTTACACGCAGTTACGCGCACTTACACACACTTACATGCACTTATTCACACTTACATACACTTACACACACTTACACGCACTTTCACGCACTTACATGCACTTATACGCATGTACACATACTTATATGCACTTACACGCATTTACACGCACTTACACGCACTTACACGTACTTACATGGACTTACACGCACTTACACGTACTTACATGCAGTTACACACACTTACACGTACTTGCACATACGTACACACACTTACATGCAGTTACATGTACTCACACGCACTTATACGCACTTACATGCACTTACATGTACGTACACACAGCTGCATGCAATTACATGCAGTAACACGCACTTACATGCACTTACATGTACTTATATGCACTTATACAAACTTACACGCACTTACATGCACTTACCCACACTTACTCACACTTACACACACTTACACGCAGTTACACACACTTACACGTACTTACACGCACTTGCACGCACTTACACACACTTACACACACTTACACACACTTATATGCACAAATATATACGTACACACACTTACACGCACTTACTTGCAATTACTCACACTTACATGCACATACATGCACTTACACGTACTTACACGCACTTACACGTACTTGCACACACTTATACAAAATTACACGTACATAGCAGCACTTACATGCACTTACACGTACTTACACGCACTTACACACACTTACACGTACTTACACGTAGTTACACGCAGTTACATGTAGGTACACGTACTTACACGTACTCACACGCACTTATACGCACTAACACACACTTACACGCACTTATATCCACTTACACACAATTGCACGCATTTACATACACTTACACGCAATTACATGCACTTACACGCAGTTACACGCACTTACACGCACTTATATCCACTTACACACAATTGCACGCATTTACATACACTTACACGCAATTACATGCACTTACACGCAGTTACACGCACTTACACGTACATACACGTACTTACGTATCCTTATTCGTACTTACACGCACTTCCACACACTTACACGCACTTGCACGCACTTGTACGCACTTACACATACGTACACGCACTTACACGCACTTACACGCACTTAAAATAACTTACATGAACTTACACCCACTTACACGCAGTTACATGCTCTTATATATACTTACACGCACTTACATGCACTTACACGCACTTGCACATACGTACATTCACTTACACGCACTTACATGCACTTATATGCACTTACACGAACTTACACACACTTACACGTACTTACACACACTTACACGCACTTACATGCACTTACATGCACTTACACACACTTTCACACACTTACACACACTTACACGCACATACACACACTTACACGCACTTACACGCACTTACACGTGCTTACATGAACTTACATGCGTTTACACATACTTACACGCACATACACACATTTACACGCACTTACACGCACTTACACGCACTTACATGCACTTACACGCACTTACACGCACTTATACACACTTACACACACTTGCACACACTTACACGCAATTACACGCACTTAGACGCACTTACACGCACTTACACGCACTTACATGCACTTACACGCACTTACACGCACTTATACACACTTACACACACTTGCACACACTTACACGCAATTACACGCACTTAGACGCACTTATACGTACTTGCACACACTTACATGCAGTTACACGTACTTACACGCACTTATACGCACTTACACATACATACACATACTTACACGCACTTACACGCACTTACACGTACATACACGCACTTACACGTACTTACACACATTAACATGTACTTACACACACTTACATGCACTTACACGCAGTTACATGCACTTACACACACTTATAAACACTTACACGCACTTACGCACACTTACATGCAGTTACACATACTTACACGCACTTATACACAGTTACACGCAGTTACACGCACTTACACACACTAACACAAACTTACACGTACTTACACGGACTTACACGCACTTAACCGCACTTACACGTACTTACACACACTTACACGCACTTATATGCTCTTACACGCACTTACACGTACTTACATGCACTCACACGCACTCACACACACTCACACACACTTACACGTACTTACACGCACTTACCCATACGTATACGCACTTACACGTACTTACACGCACTTACACGCACTCACACGCACTCACACGCACTCACACACACTCACACACACTCACACACACTTACACGTACTTACACGCACTTACCCATACGTATACGCACTTACACGTACTTACACGCACTTACACGCACTCACACGCACTCACACGCACTCACATATACTCACACACACTCACACACACTCACATGCACTTACACGCACTTACACGCACTTACACGTACTTACTCGCACGTACACACACTTACATGCACTTACACACACTTACACGCACTTACTCGCACTGACATGTACTTGCACGTACTTGCACACACTTGTACATACTTGCACGCACGTACACGCACTTACACGCACTTACACGCACTTATACGTACTTGCACGCACTTACATACACTTACACGCACTTACACGCACTAACACGCAATGATACACACTGACACACACTGACACGCACCTACACGCACTTACATGCACTTACACCCACTTACACGTACTGACACGCACATACACGCACATACATGCACTTACACATACTTACACCCATTTGCATGCACTTACACGCACTTCCACGCACTTACACGTACTTACACACACTTACACCCACTTACACGTACTGACACGCACATACACGCACATACATGCACTTACACATACTTACACCCATTTGCATGCACTTACACGCACTTCCACGCACTTACACGTACTTACACACACTTAAACGCAATTGCATGCAATTACACGCACTTATACGCACTTACACCCACATACAAGCACTTACACACGCACTTACATGCACTTGCACGTACTTGCACGCACTTGCACGTACTTGAACGCACTAACACGCACTTATACGCACTTACACCCACATACAAGCACTTACACACGCACTTACATGCACTTGCACGTACTTGCACGCACTTGCACGTACTTGAACGCACTAACACGCATTGACACGCAGTGACACGCACTGACACGCACTGACAAGCACTGACACGCACTTTCATGCACTTACATGCAATTACACGTTCTTATATGTCCTTATACAAACTTACACGCACTTAAACACACTTATACACACGTATATACACTCACGCACTTACACGCACGAACATGCACCTACATGCACTCACACTTACTCAAAAGAACTCACACGCACTCACACACACTCACACACACTCACACGTACTCACATTCACTCACACGCCCTAACGCCACTTACACGTACTTTCACGCACTTATACGCACTTACACGCACTTACACGCACTTACACGTACTTACACACACATAACGCACATACACGTACATACACGCACTTACACATGCACACACACACTTACACACACTTACACGCACTTGCACGTACTTGCACGCACTTACACATACTTACACACACTTACATGCACTTATAAGCACTTGCATGCATTTACACGCAGTTGCACGTACTTACGCGCACTTACAGGCACTTACACACACTTACACGCACTTACACGTACTTACACGCACTTACATGCACTTACACGCACTTACACGCACTTACATGTACTTACACGCACTTAAACGTAACTACACTCACTTACAAGTACTTACACGCACTTACGTGCACTTACACGCACTTATACGCACTTACACACACTTACCCGCACTTATGCGCTCTCACACGCAATTATACACACTTACACACACTTACACCCACTTATACGCACTTATTCGCACTTACACGCACTCACACGTAGTTACGCGCACTTACACACACTTACATGCACTTATACACACTTGCATACACTTACATCCACTTACACGCACTTATACGTACTTACACACACTTTCACGCACTTACATGCACTTATACGCACTTACACATACTTATACGCACTTACACGCACTTACACGAACTTACACACACTTACACGTACTTACACGGACTTACACGCACTTACACGTACTTACATGCAGTTACACACAGTTACACGTACTTGCACATACGTACACACACTTACACGCAGTTACATGTACTCACACGCACTTATACGCACTTACATGCACTTACATGTACGTACACACAGCTGCATGCAGTTACACGCAGTTACACGCACTTACATGCACTTACATGTACTTATATGCACTCATACAAACTTACACGCACTTACATGCACTTACCCACACTTACTCACACTTACACACACTTACACGCAGTTACACACACTTACACGTACTTACACGCACTTACACGCACTTACACGCACTTACACACACTTATATGCACAAATATATACGTACACGCACTTACACGCACTTACTTGCACTTACTCACACTTACACGCACTTACATGCACTTACACATACTTACACGCACTTACACGCACTTATACAAACTTGCACGTACATAGCAGAACTTACATGCACTTACACATACGTACACGCACTTACACGCACTTACTTGCACTTACTCACACTTACACGCACTTACATGCACTTACACATACTTACACGCACTTACACGCACTTATACAAACTTGCACGTACATAGCAGAACTTACATGCACTTACACATACTTACACGCACTTACACGCACTTACACGTACTTACACGCAGTTACACGCAGTTACATGCAGGCATACGTACTTACACGTACTCACACGCACTTATACGCACTTACACACACTTACACACACATATATCCACTTACACGCAATTACACGCATTTACATGAACTTACACGCAATTACATGCACTTACACGCAGTTACACGCACTTACACGCACATACACGCACTTACGTATCCTGATACGTACTTACACGCACTTCCACACACTTACATGCACTTGCACGCACTTGTACGCACTTACACATACGTACACGCACTTACACGCACTTACACGTACTTACAAGAACTTACATGAACTTTCACCCACTTACACACAGTTACACGCTCTTATATATACTTACACGCACTTACACGCACTTACACGCACTTGGACATACGTACATGAACTTACACGCACTTACATGCACTTATATGCACTTACACAAACTTACACACACTTACACGTACTTACACACACTTACACACACTTACACGCACTTACATGCACTTACATGCACTTACACACACTTTCACACACTTACACACACTTACACGCACTTACA
>SZWC01025679.1:4807-18460 GCA_023375785.1 Penium margaritaceum
CATTTCTGACCGGCCATTTGCGAGAACGGAATTGTTGCGCCGGGGCCGTACGCGTTCACTGGGTGCGTGGCTGCGCTCACAGCTGCCGGCGCGCTCTCGGGGCCTCCGGCGTGGGTTTCATCGAGATTATCGCACCTGGCAGTAGTGTACGGCTGCGTCTACGCGCTGCATTTTACGCCACGCATTTCTGACGGGCCATTTGCGAGAACGGAATTATTGCGCCGGGGCCGTACGCGTTCACTGGGTGCGTGGCTGCGCTCACAGCTGCTGGCGCGCTCTCGGGGCCTCCGGCATGGGTTTCATCGAGATTATCGCACCTGGCAGTAGTGTACGGCTGCGTCTACGGGCCGCATTTTACATCACGCATTTCTGACGAGCCATTTGCGAGAACGGAATTGTTGCGCCGGGGCCGTACGCGTTCACTGGGTGCGTGGCTGCGCTCACAGCTGCCGGCGCGCTCTCGGGGCCTCCGGCGTGGGTTTCATCGAGATTATCGCACCAGGTAGTAGTGTACGGCTACGTCTACGCGCCGCATTTTACGCCACTCATTTCTGACCGGCCATTTACGAGAACGGAATTGTTGCGCCGAGGCCGTACGCGTTCATTGGGTGCGTGGCTGCGCTCACAGCTGCCGGCGCACTCTCGGGGCCTCCGGCGTGGGTTTCATCAAGATTATCGCACCTGGCAGTAGTGTACGGCTGCGTCTACGCGCCGCATTTTACGCCACGCATTTCTTACAGGCCATTTGCGAAAACGGAATTGTTGCGCCGGGGCCGTACGCGTTCACTAGGTGCGTGGCTGAGCTCACAGCTGCCGGCGCGCTCTCGGGGCCTCCGGCGTGGGTTTCATCGAGATTATTGCACCTGGCAGTAGTGTACGGCTGCGTCTACGCGCTGCATTTTACGCCACACATTTCTGACCGGCCATTTGCGAGAACGGAATTGTTGCACCGGGGCCGTACGCGTTCACTGGGTGCGTGGCTGCGCTCACAGCTGCCGGCGCGCTGTCGGGGCCTCCGGCGTGGGTTTCATCGAGATTATCGCACCTGGCAGTAGTGTACGGCTGCGTCTACGCGCCGCATTTTACGCCACGCATTTCTGACGGGCCATTTGCAAGAAAGGAACTGTTGCGCCGGGGCCGTACGCGTTCACTGGGTGCGTGGCTGCGCTCACAGCTGCTGGCGCGCTCTCGGGGCCTCCGGCGTGGGTTTCATGAGATTATCGCACCTGGCAGTAGTGTACGGCTGCGTCTACGCGCTGCATTTTATGCCACGCATTTCTGACGGGCCATTTGCGAGAACGGAACTGTTGCGCCGGGGCCGTACGCGTTCACTGGGTGCATGGCTGCGCTCACAGCTGCTGGCGCGCTCTCGGGGCCTCCGGTATGGGTTTCATCGAGATTATCGCACCTAGCAGTAGTGTACGGCTGCGTCTACGTGCTGCATTTTACGCCACGCGTTTCTGACGGGCCATTTGCGAGAACGGAATTGTTGCGCCGGGGCCGTACGCGTTCACTGGGTGCGTGGCTGCGCTCACAGCTGCCGGCGCGCTCTCGGGGCCTCCGGCGTGGGTTTCATCGAGATTATTGCACCTGGCAGTAGTGTACGGCTGCGTCTACGCGCCGCATTTTACGCCACACATTTCTGACTGGCCATTTGCGAGAGCGGAATTGTTGCACCGGGGCCGTACGCGTTCACTGGGTGCGTGGCTGCGCTCACAGCTGCCGGCGCGCTCTCGGGGCCTCCGGCGTGCGTTTCATCGAGATTATCGCACCTGGCAGTAGTGTACGGCTGCGTCTACGCGCCGCATTTTACATCACGCATTTCTGACGGGCCATTTGCGAGAACGGAATTGTTGCGCCGGGGCCGTACGCGTTCACTGGGTGCGTGGCTGCGCTCACAGCTGCCGGCGCGCTCTCGGGGCCTCCGGCGTGGGTTTCATGAGATTATCGCACCTGGCAGTAGTGTACGGCTGCGTCTACGCGCCGCATTTTACGCCACGCATTTCTGACCGGCCATTTGCGAGAACGGAATTGTTGCGCCGGGGCCGTACGCGTTCACTGGGTGCGTGGCTGCGCTCACAGCTGCCGGCGCGCTCTCAGGGCCTCCGGCATGGGTTTCATCGAGATTATCGCACCTGGCAGTAGTGTACGGCTGTGTCTACGCGCCGAATTTTACGCCACGCATTTCTGACCGGCCATTTGCGAGAACGGAATTGTTGCGCTGGGGCCGTACGCGTTCACTGGGTGTGTGGCTGCGCTCACAGCTGCCGGCGCGCTCTCGGGGCCTCCGGCGTGGGTTTCATCGAGATTATCACACCTGGCAATATTGTACGGCTGCGTCTACGCGCCGCATTTTACGCCACGCATTTCTGACGGGCCATTTGCGAGAACGGAATTGTTGCGCTAGGGCCGTACGCGTTCACTGGGTGCGTGGCTGCGCTCACAGCTGCCGACGTGCTCTCGGGGCCTCCGACGTGGGTTTCATCGAGATTATCGCACCTGGCAGTAGTGTACGGCTGCGTCTACGCGCCGCATTTTACGCCACGCATTTCTGACCGGCCATTTGCGAGAACGGAATTGTTGCGCCGGGGCCGTACGCATTCACTGGATGCGTGGCTGCGCTCACAGCTGTCGGCGTGTTCTCGGGGCCTCTGGCGTGGGTTTCATCGAGATTATCGCACCTGGCAGTAGTGTACGGCTGCGTCTACGCGCCGCATTTTACGCCACGCATTTCTGACCAGCCATTTGCGAGAACGGAATTGTTGCGCCGGGGCCGTACGCGTTCACAGGGTGCGTGGCTGCACTCACAGCTGCCGGCGCGCTCTCGGGGCCTCCGGCGTGGGTTTCATCGAAATTTTTGCACCTGGCAGTAGTGTACGGCTGCGTCTACGCGCCGCATTTTACGCCACGCATTTCTGACGGGCCATTTGCGAGAACGGAATTATTGCGCCGGGGCCGTATGCGTTCACTGGGTGCGTGGCTGCACTCACAGCTGCCGGCGCGCTCTCGGGGCCTCCGGCATGGGTTTCATCGAGATTATCGCACCTGGCAGTAGTGTACGGCTGCGTCTACGCGCCGCATTTTACGCCACACATTTCTGACCGGCCATTTGCGAGAACGGAATTGTTGCGCCGGGGTCGTACGCGTTCATTGGGTGCGTGGCTGCGCTCACAGCTGCCGACGCGCTCTCGGGGCCTCCGACGTGGGTTTCATCGAGATTATCGCACCTGGCAGTAGTGTACGGCTGCGTCTACACGCCGCATTTTACGCCACGCATTTCTGATGGGCCATTTGCGAGAACAGAATTGTTGCGCCGGGGCCGTACGCGTTCACTGGGAGCGTGGCTGCGCTCACAGCTGTCGGCGCGCTCTCGGGGCCTCCGGCGTGGGTTTCATGAGATTATCACACCTGGCAGTAGTGTACGGCTGCGTCTACGCGCCGCATTTTACGCCACGCATTTCTGACCGGCCATTTGCGAGAACGGAATTGTTGCGCCGGGGCCGTACGCGTTCACTGGGTGCGTGGCTGCGCTCACAGCTGCCGGCGCGCTCTCGGGGCCTCCGGCGTGGGTTTCATCAAGATTATCGCACCTGGCAGTAGTGTACGGCTGCGTCTACGCGGCGCATTTTACGCCACGCATTTCTGACGGGCCATTTGCGAGAACGGAATTGTTGCGCCGGGGCCGTACGCTTTCACTGGGTGCGTGGCTCCGCTCACAACTGCCGGCGCGCTCTCGGGGCCTCCGGCGTGGGTTTCATCGAGATTATCGCACCTGGCAGTAGTGTACGGCTGCGTCTACGCGCCGCATTTTACACCACTCATTTCTGACCGGCCATTTGCGAGAACGGAATTGTTGCGCCGGGGACGTACGCGTTCACTGGGTGCGTGGCTGCGCTCACAGCTGCCGGCGCGCTCTCGGGGCCTCCGGTGTGGGTTTCATCAAGATTATCGCACCTGGCATTAGTGTACGGCTGCGTCTACGCGCCGCATTTTACGCCACGCATTTCTGACCAGCCATTTGCGAAAAAGGAATTGTTGCGCCGGGGTCGTACGCGTTTACAGGGTGCGTGGCTGCGCTCACAGCTGCCGGCACGCTCTCAGGGTCTCCGGCGTGGGTTTCATCGAGATTATCGCACCTGGCAGTAGTTTACGGCTGCGTCTACGCGCCGCATTTTACGCCACACATTTCTGACCGGCCATTTGCGAGAACGGAATTGTTGCGCCGGGGTCGTACGCGTTCACTGGGTGCGTG
Source organism: Penium margaritaceum (assembly GCA_023375785.1). Taxonomy (NCBI): domain Eukaryota; kingdom Viridiplantae; phylum Streptophyta; class Zygnematophyceae; order Desmidiales; family Peniaceae; genus Penium; species Penium margaritaceum. The sequence goes on from SZWC01025679.1 coordinate 9,060, forward strand.
GCTGCGCTCACAGCTGGCGACGCGCTCTCGGGGCCTCCGACGTGGGTTTCATCGAGATTATCGCACCTGGCAGTAGTGAACGGCTGCATCTACGTGCCGCATTTTACGCCATGCATTTCTGACGGGCCATTTGCGAGAACGGAATTGTTGCGCCGGGGCCGTACGCGTTCACTGGGTGCGTGGCTGCGCTCATAGCTGCCGGCGCGCTCTCGGGGCCTCCGGCGTGGGTTTCATGAGATTATCGCACCTGGCAGTAGTGTACGGCTGCGTCTATGCGCCGCATTTTACGCCACGCATTTCTGACCGGCCATTTGCGAGAACGGAACTGTTGCGCCGGGGCCGTACGCGTTCACTGGGTGCGTGGCTGCGCTCACAGCTGCCGGCACGCTCTCGGGGCCTCCGGCGTGGGTTTCATCGAGATTATCGCACCTGGCAGTAGTGTACAGCTGCGTCTATGCGCCGCATTTTACGCCACGCATTTCTGACGGGCCATTTGCGAGAACGGAATTGTTGCGCCGGGGCCGTACGTGTTCACTGGGTGCGTGGCTGCGCTCAAGCTGCCGGCGCGCTCTCGGGGCCTCCGGCATGGGTTTCATCGAGATTATCGCACCTGGCAGTAGTGTTCGGCTGCGTCTACGCGCCGCATTTTGCGCCACGCATTTCTGACTGGCCATTTGCGAGAACGGAATTATTGCGCCGGGGCCGTACGCGTTCACTGGGTGCGTGGTTGCGCTCACAGCTGCCGGCGCGCTCTCAGGGCCTCCGGCGTGGGTTTCATTGAGATTATCGCACCTGGCAGTATTGTACGGCTGCGACTACGCGCCGCATTTTACGCCACACATTTCTGACGGGCCAGTTGCGAGAACGGAATTGTTGCGCCGGGGCCGTACGCGTTCACTGGGTGCGTGGCTGCGCTCACAGCTGCCGGCGCGCTCTCGGGGCCTCCGGTGTGGGTTTCATCGAGATTATCGCACCTGGCAGTAGTGTGCGGCTGCGTCTACGCGCCGCATTTTACGCCACGCATTTCTGACGGGCCATTTGCGAGAACGGAATTGTTGTGCCGGGGCCGTACGCGTTCACTGGGTGCGTGGCTGCGCTCACAGCTGCCGGCGCGCTCTCGGGGCCTCCGGCGTGGGTTTCATCGAGATTATTGCACCTGGCAGTAGTGTACGACTGCGTCTACGTGCCGCATTTTACGCCACGCATTTCTGACCGGCCATTTGCGAGAACGGAATTGTTGCGCCGGGGCCGTACGCGTTCACTGGGTGCGTGGCTGCGCCCACAGCTGCCGACGCGCTCTCGGGGCCTCCGGCGTGGGTTTCATCGAGATTATCGCACCTGGCAGTAGTGTGCGGCTGCGTCTAAGCGCTGCATTTTACGCCACGCATTTCTGACCGGCCATTTCTGAGAACGGAATTGTTGCGCCGGGGCCGTACGCGTTCACTGGGTGCGTGGCTGCGCTCACAGCTGCCGGCGCGCTCTCGGGGCCTCCGGCGTGGGTTTCATCGAGATTATCGCACCTGGCAGTAGTGTACGGCTGCGTCTACGCGCCGCATTTTACGCCATGCATTTCTGACGGGCCATTTGCGAGAACGGAATTGTTGCGCCGGGGCCGTACGCGTTCACTGGGTGCGTGGCTGCGCTCACAGCTGCCGGCGCGCTCTCGGGGCCTCCGGCGTGGGTTTCATCGAGATTATCGCACCTGGCAGTAGTGTACGGCTGCGTCTACGCGCTGCATTTTACGCCACGCGTTTTTGACTGGCCATTTGCGAGAACGGAATTGTTCCGCCGGGGCCGTACGCGTTCACTGGGTGCGTTGCTGCGCTCACAGCTGCCGGCGCGCTCTCGAGGCCTCCGGCGTGGGTTTCATCAAGATTATCGCACCTGGCAGTAGTGTACGGCTGCGTCTACGCGCTGCATTTTACGCCACACATTTCTGACGGGCCATTTGCGAGAACGGAATTGTTGCGTCGGGGTCGTACGCGTTCACTGGGTGCGTGGCTGCGCTCACAGCTGCGGGCGCGCTCTCGGGGCCTCCGGCATGGGTTTTATCGTGATTATTGCACCTGGCAGTAGTGTACGGCTGCGTCTACGCGCCGCATTTTACGCCACGCGTTTTTTACGGGCCATTTGCGAGAACGGAATTGTTGCGCCGGGGCCGTACGCGTTCACTGGGTGTGTGGCTGCGCTCACAGCTGCCGGCGCGCTCTCGGGGCCTCCGGCGTGGGTTTCATCGAGATTATCGCACCTGGCAGTAGTGTATGGCTGCCTCTACGCGCCGCATTTTACGCCACGCATTTCTGACCGGCCATTTGCGAGAACGGAATTGTTGCGCCGGGGCCGTACGCGTTCACTGGGTGCGTGGCTGCGCTCACAGCTGCTGGCGCGCTCTCGGGGCCTCCGGCGTGGGTTTCATCGAGATTATTGCACCTGGCACTAGTGTACGGCTGCGTCTACGCGCCGCATATTACGCCACGCATTTATGACCGGCCATTTGCGAGAACGGAATTGTTGCGCCGGGGCCGTACGCGTTCACTGGATGCGTGACTGCGCTCACAGCTGCCGGCGCGCTCTCGGGGCCTCCGGCGTGGGTTTCATCGAGATTATTGCACCTGGCAGTAGTGTATGGCTGCGTCTACGTGCCGCATTTTACGCCACGCATTTCTGACGGGCCATTTGCGAGAACGGAATTGTTGCGCCGGGGCTGTACGCGTTCACTGGGTGCGTGGCTGCGCTCACAGCTGCCGGCACGCTCTCGGGGCCTCCGGCGTGGGTTTCATGGAGATTATCGCACCTGGCAGTAGTGTACAGCTGCGTCTACGCGCCGCATTTTACGCCACGCATTTCTGACTGGCCATTTGCGGGAACAGAATTGTTGCGCCGGGGCCATACGCGTTCACTGGGTGCGTGGCTGCGCTCACAGCTGCCGGCGCGCTCTCGGGGCCTCCGACGTGGGTTTCATCGAGATTACCGCACCTGACAGTATTGTACGGCTGCGTCTACGCGCCGCATTTTACGCCACGCATTTCTGACGGGCCATTTACGAGAACGGAATTGTTTCGCCGGGGCCGTACGCGTTCACTGGATGCGTGGCTGCGCTCACAGCTGCCGGCGCGCTCTCGGGGCCTCCGGCGTGGGTTTCATCGAGATTATCGCACCTGGCAGTAGTGTACGGCTGCTTCTACGCGCCGCATTTTACGCCACGCATTTCTGACGGGCCATTTGCGAGAACGGAATTGTTGCGCCGGGGCCGTACGCGTTCACTGGGTGCGTGGCTGCGCTCACAGCTGCCGGCGCACTCTCGCGGCCTCCGGCGTGGGTTTCATCGAGATTATCGCACCTGGCAGTAGTGTACGGCTGCGTCTACGCGCCGCATTTTACGCCACGCATTTCTGACCGGCCATTTGCGAGAACGGAACTGTTGCGCCGGGGCCGTACGCGTTCAGTGGGTGCGTGGCTGCGCTCACAGCTGCCGGCGCGCTCTCGGGGCCTCCGGCGTGGGTTTCATCAAGATTATCGCACCTGGCAGTAGTGTACGGCTGCGTCTACGCGCCGCATTTTACGCCACGCATTTCTGACGGGCCATTTGCGAGAACGGAATTGTTGCGCCGGGGCCGTACGCGTTCACAAGGTGCGTGGCTGCGCTCACAGCTGCCGGCGCGCTCTCGGGGCCTCCGGCGTGGGTTTCATTGAGATTATCGCTCCTGACAGTAGTGTACGGCTACGTCTACGCGCTGCATTTTACGCCACGCATTTCTGACCGGCCATTTGCCAGAACGGAATTGTTGCGCCGGGGCCGTACGCGTTTACAGGGTGCGTGGCTGTGCTCACAGCTGCCGGCGCGCTCTCGGGGCCTTCGGCGTGGGTTTCATCGAGATTATCGCACCTGGCAGTAGTGTACGGCTGCATCTACGCGCCACATTTTACGCCACGCATTTCTGACGGGCCATTTGCGAGAACGGAATTGTTGCGCCGGGGCCGTACGCGTTCACTGGGTGCGTGGCTGCGCTCACAGCTGCCGGCGCGCTCTCGGGGCCTCCGGCGTGGGTTTCATCGAGATTATCGCACCTGGCAGTAGTGTACGGCTGCGTCTACGCGCAGCATTTTACGCCACGCATTTCTGACGGGCCATTTGCGAGAACGGAATTGTTGCACCGGGGCCGTACGCGTTCACAGGGTGCGTGGATGCGCTCACAGCTGCCGGCGCGCTCTCGGGGCCTCCAGCGTGGGTTTCATGAGATTATCGCACCTGGCAGTAGTGTTCGGCTGCGTCTACGCGCCGCATTTTACGCCACGCATTTCTGACCGGCCATTTGCGAGAACAGAATTGTTGCGCCGGGGCCGTACGCGTTCACTGGGTGCGTGGCTGCGCTCACAGCTGCCGGCGCGCTCTCGGGGCCTCCGGCGTGGGTTTCATCGAGATTATTGTACCTGGCAGTAGTGTACGGCTGCGTCTACGCGCCGCATTTTACGCCACGCATTTCTGACGGGCCATTTGCGAGAACGGAATTGTTGCGCCGGGGCCGTATGCGTTCACTGGGTGCGTGGCTGCGCTCACAGCTGCCGGCGCGCTCTCGGGGCCTCCGGCGTGGGTTTCATCGAGATTATCGCACCTGGCAGTAGTGTACGGCTGCGTCTACGCGCCGCATTTTACGCCACGCATTTCTGACGGGCCATTTGCGAGAACGGAATTGTTGCGCCGGGGCCGTACGCGTTCACTGGGTGTGTGGCTGCGCTCACAGCTGCCGGCGCGCTCTCGGGGCCTCCGGCGTGGGTTTCATCGAGATTATCGCACCTGGCAGTATTGTACGGCTGCGTCTACGCGCCGCATTTTACGCCACGCATTTCTGACGGGCCATTTGCGAGAACGGAATTGTTGCGCCGGGGCCGTACGCGTTCACTGGGTGCGTGGCTGCGCTCACAGCTGCCGGCGCGCTCTCGGGGCCTCCGGCGTGGGTTTCATCGAGATTATCGCACCTGGCAGTAGTGAACGGCTGCGTCTACGCGCCGCATTTTACGCCACACATTTCTGACCGGCCATTTGCGAGAACGGAATTGTTGCGCCGGGACCGTACGCGTTCACTTGGTGCGTGGCTGCGCTCACAACTGCCGGCGCGCTCTCGGGGCCTCCGGCGTGGGTTTCATCGAGATTATCGCACCTGGCAGTAGTGTACGGCTGCGTCTACGCGCCGCATTTTACGCCACGCATTTCTGACGGGCCATTTGCGAGAACGGAATTGTTGCGCCTGGGCCGTACGCGTTCACAAGGTGCGTGGCTGCGCTCACAGCTGCCGGCGCGCTCTCGGGGCCTCCGGCGTGGGTTTCATCGAGATTATCGCTCCTGACAGTAGTGTACGGCTACGTCTACGCGCTGCATTTTACGCCACGCATTTCTGACCGGCCATTTGCCAGAACGGAATTGTTGCGCCGGGGCCGTACGCGTTTACTGGGTGCATGGCTGCGCTCACAGCTGCCGGCGCGCTCTCGGGGCCTTCGGCGTGGGTTTCATCGAGATTATCGCACCTGGCAGTAGTGTATGGCTGCGTCTACGCGCCGCATTTTACGCCACTCATTTCTGACCGGCCATTTGCGAGAACGGAATTGTTGCGCCGGGGCCGAACGCGTTCACTGGGTGCGTGGCTGCGATCACAGCTGCCGGCGCGCTCTCGGGGCCTCCGGCGTGGGTTTCATCGAGATTATTGCTCCTGGCAGTAGTGTACGGCTGCATCTACGCGCCACATTTTACGCCACGCATTTCTGACGGGCCATTTGCGAGAACGGAATTGTTGCGCCGGGGCCGTACGCGTTCACTGGATGCGTGGCTGCGCTCAGAGCTGTCGGCTCGCTCTCGGGGCCTCCTGCGTGGGTTTCATCGAGATTATCGCACCTGGCAATAGTGTACGGTTGCGTCTACGTGCCGCATTTTACGCCACACATTTCTGACCGGCCATTTGCGAGAACGGAATTGTTGCGCCGGGGCCGTACGCGTTCACTGGGTGCGTGGCTGCGCTCACAGCTGCCGGCGCGCTCTCGGGGCCTCCGGCGTGGGTTTCATCGAGATTATCGCACCTGGCAGTAGTGTACTGCTGCGTCTACGCGCAGCATTTTACGCCACGCATTTCTGACGGGCCATTTGCGAGAACGGAATTGTTGCACCGGGGCCGTACGCGTTCACAGGGTGCGTGGCTGCGCTCACAGCTGCCGGCGCGCTCTCGGGGCCTCCAGCGTGGGTTTCATGAGATTGTCGCACCTGGCAGTAGTGTTCGGCTGCGTCTACGCGCCGCATTTTACGCCACGCATTTCTGACCGGCCATTTTCGAGAACGGAATTATTGCGCCGGGGCCGTACGCGTTCACTGGGTGCGTGGCTGCGCTCACAGCTGCCGGCGCGCTCTCGGGGCCTCCGGCGTGGGTTTCATCGAGATTATTGTACCTGGCAGTAGTGTACGGCTGCGTCTACGCGCCGCATTTTACGCCACGCATTTCTGACGGGCCATTTGCGAGAACGGAATTGTTGCGCCGGGGCCGTATGCGTTCACTGGGTGCGTGGCTGCGCTCACAGCTGCCGGCGCGCTCTCGGGGCCTCCGGCGTGGGTTTCATCAAGATTATCGCACCTGGCAGTAGTGTACGGCTGCGTGTACGCGCCGCATTTTACGCCACGCATTTCTGACTGGCCATTTGCGAGAACGGAATTGTTGCGCCGGGGCCGTACGCGTTCACTGGGTGCGTGGCTGCGCTCACAGCTGCCGGTGCGCTCTCGGGGCCTCCGGCGTGGGTTTCATCGAGATTATTGCACCTGGCAGTATTGTACGGCTGCGTCTACGCGCCGCATTTTACGCCACGCATTTCTGACGGGCCATTTGCGAGAACGGAATTGTTGCGCCGGGGCCGTACGCGTTCACTGGGTGCGTGGCTGCGCTCACAGCTGCCGGCGCGCTCTCGGGGCCTCCGGCGTGGGTTTCATCGAGATTATCGCACCTGGCAGTAGTGAACGGCTGAGTCTACGCGCCGCATTTTACGCCACACATTTCTGACCGGCCATTTGCGAGAACGGAATTGTTGCGCCGGGACCGTACGCGTTCACTTGGTGCGTGGCTGCGCTCACAACTGCCGGCGCGCTCTCGGGGCCTCCGGCGTGGGTTTCATCGAGATTATCGCACCTGGCAGTAATGTACGGCTGCGTCTACCCGCCGCATTTTACGCCACGCATTTCTGACCGGCCATTTGCGAGAACGGAATTGTTGCGCCGGGGCCGTACGCGTTCACTGGGTGGGTGGCTGCGCTCTTAGCTGCCGGCGCGCTCTCGGGGCCTCCGGCGTGGGTTTCATCGAGATTATCGCACCTGGCAGTAGTGTACGGCTGCGTCTACGCGCTGCATTTTACGCCACGCATTTCTGACCGGCCATTTGCGGGAACGGAATTGTCGCGCCGGGGCCGTACGCGTTCACTGGGTGCGTGGCTGCACTCACAGCTGCCGGCGCGCTCTCGGGGCCTCCGGCGTGGGTTTCATCGAGATTATCGCACCTGGCAGTAGTGTACGGCTGCGTCTACGCGCTGCATTTTACGCCACGCATTTCTGACAGGCCATTTGCGAGAACGGAATTGTTGCGCCGGGGCCGTACGCGTTCACTGGGTGCGTGGCTGCGCTCACAGCTGCTGGCGCGCTCTCGGGGCCTCCGGCGTGGGTTTCATCAAGATTATTGCACCTGGCAGTAGTGTACAGCTGCGTCCACGCGCCGCATTTTACGCCACGCATTTCTGACCGGCCATTTGCGAGAACGGAATTGTTGCGCCGGGGCCGTACGCGTTCACTGGATGCGTGGTTGCGCTCACAGCTGCCGGCGCGCTCTCGGGGCCTCCGGCGTGGGTTTCATCGAGATTATCGCACCTGGCAGTATTGTACGGCTGCGTCTACGCGCTGCATTTTACGCCACGCATTTCTGACGGGCCATTTGCGAGAACGGAATTGCTGCGCCGGGGCCGTACGCGTTCACTGGGTGCGTGGCTGCGCTCACAGCTGCCGGCGCGCTCTCGGGGCCTCCGGCGTGGGTTTCATCGAGATTATCGCACCTGGGAGTAGTGTACGGCTGCGTCTACGCGCCGCATTTTACGCCACGCATTTCTGACGGGCCATTTGCGACAACGGAATTGTTGCGCCGGGGCCGTACGCGTTCACTGGGTGCGTGGCTGCGCTCACAGCTGCCGGCGCGCTCTCGGGGCCTCCGGCGTGGGTTTCATCGAGATTATTGCACCTGGCAGTAGTGTACGACTGCGTCTACGCGCCGCATTTTACGCCACGCATTTCTGACCGGCCATTTGCAAGAACGGAATTGTTGCGCCGGGGCCGTACGCGTTCACTGGGTGCGTGGCTGCGCCCACAGCTGCCGGCGCGCTCTCGGGGCCTCCGGCGTGGGTTTCATCGAGATTATCGCACCTGGCAGTAGTGTACGGCTGCGTCTACGCGCTGCATTTTACGCCACGCATTTCTGACCGGCCATTTATGAGAACGGAATTGTTGCGCCGGGGCTGTACGCGTTCACTGGGTGCGTGGCTGCGCTCACAGCTTCCGGCACGCTCTCGGGGCCATCGGCGTGGGTTTCATCGAGATTATCGCACCTGGCATTAGTGTACGGCTGCGTCTACGTGCCGCATTTTACGCCACGCGTTTCTGACAGGCCATTTGCGAGAACGGAATTGTTGCGCCGGGGCCGTACGCGTTCACTGGGTGCGTGGCTGCGCTCACAGCTGCCGGCGCGCTCTCGGGGCCTCCGGCGTGGGTTTCATCGAGATTATCGCACCTGGCAGTAGTGTACGGCTGCGTCTATGCGCTGCATTTTACGCCACGCATTTTTGACTGGCCATTTGCGAGAACGGAATTGTTCCGCCGGGGCCGTATGCGTTCACTGGGTGCGTGGCTGCGCTCACAGCTGCCGGCGCGCTCTCAGGGCCGCCGGCGTGGGTTTCATCAAGATTATCGCACCTGGCAGTAGTGTACGGCTGCGTCTACGCGCCGCATTTTACGCCACGCATTTCTCACAGGCCATTTGCGAGAACGGAATTGTTGCGCCGGGGTCGTACGCGTTCACTGGGTGCGTGGCTGCGCTCACAGCTGCCGGCGCGCTCTCGGGGCCTCCGGCATGGGTTTCATCGAGATTATCGCACCTGGCAGTAGTGTACGGCTGCGTCTACGCGCCGCATTTTACGCCACGCATTTCTGACTGGCCATTTGCGAGAACGGAATTGTTGCGCCGGGGCCGTACGCGTTCACTGGGTGCGTGGCTGCGCTCACAGCTGCCGGCGCGCTCTCGGGGCCTCCGGCGTGGGTTTCATTGAGATTATCGTACCTGGCAGTAGTGTACGGCTGCGTCTACGCGCCGCATTTTACGCCACGCATTTCTGAC
>SZWC01025680.1:10522-34304 GCA_023375785.1 Penium margaritaceum
CTTTGGCACTATAGCGTCACACTTTGGCACTATAGCGTCACACTTTGGCACTAGAGCGTCACACTTTGGCACTAGAGCATTACACTTAAGCACAAGAGCATCACACTTTGGCACTAGAGCGTCACACTTTGGCACTAGCGCTTCACACTTTTGCACAGGAAATTCACACTTTGGCACTAGAGCATCACACTTTGGCACTAGACCTTCACACTTAGGCACTAGAGCGTCACACTTGGATACTAGAGCTTCACACTTTGGCACTAGAGCGTCACACTTAGGCACAGGATAGTCACACTTTGGCACTAGAGCGTCACACTTTGGTACTAGAGCGTCACACTTGGGCACTAGAGTTTCGAACTTTGGCACTAGAGCGTCAAACTTTGGCACAATAGTGTCACACTTGAGCACTAGAGGGTCACACTTTGGCACTAGAGCGTCACACTTTGACACTAGAGCATCACACTTTGGCACTAGACCTCCACACTATGTTACTATAGCATCACACTTTGGCACTAAAGCATCACACTTTTGTACCAGAGCATCACACTTTGGCACTAGAGCGTCACACTTTGGCACTAGTGCGTCACACGTTTGGCACTAGAGCGTCACACTTTGGCACTAGATCTTCACACATTGGCACTAGATTGTCACACTTAGGCACTGGAACGTCACACCTTGGCACTAGAGTGTCACACTTTTGCACTAGAGCTTCACCCATTGGTACTAGAGCGTCACACTTTGGCACTAGATCGTCCCACTTTGGCACTATAGCGTCACACTTTGGCACTAGAGCATCACACTTTGGCACTTGGGCATCACACTTTGGCACTAGAGCTTCACACTTTGGCACAACAGCGTCACACTTTTAAACTAGAGCGTCACGCTTTGGCACTAGAGCATCACACTTTGGCACTAGAGTGTCACACTTTGCCAATATAGTGTCATTCTTTGGAACTAGAGAGTCACACTTTGGCACTGGAGTGTCACACTTGGGCACTAGAGACCCACACTATGGCCCTAGAGCGTCATACTTTGGCACTAGAATGTCACACGTTGGCACTAGAGCATCACACTTTGTTACTAGAGCTTCACACTTTGGCACTCGAGCGTCACATTTTGGCACTAGAGCATCATACTTTGGCATTAGAGCATCACACTTTGGAACTAGAGCTTCACACCTTGGCACTAGAGCGTCACACTTTGGCACTAGAGTTCCACACTTTGACACTAGAGTGTCACACTTTGGCACTAGAGCGTCACACTGTGGCACTAGACCTTCACACTTTGGTACTAGAGCATCATACTTTGGCACTAGAGCTTCACACTCTGGCACTAGAACGTCACACTTTGGCACAGGAGAGTCACACTTTGGCACTAGAGCGTCACACTTTGGCACTAGAGCATCACGCTTGGGCACTAGAGGTTCAAACTTTGGCACTAGAGCATCACACTTTGGCACTAGAGCGTCACACTTTGGCACTAGAGCGTCACACTTTGGCACTAGAGCATCACAAGTTGGAACTAGAGCGTCACGCTTTGGCACTATATCGTCACACTTTGGCACTAGAGCCTTACACTTTGGTACTAGAGCGTCACACTTTGGCACAAGAGCGTCACACTTTTGCAATAGAAGGTCGCACGCAGGAACTAGAGCGTCACACTTTGGCACTAGAGCGTCACACTTTGGTACTAGAACGTCACACTTTGGCACTAGGGCGTCACACTTTGGCACTAGAGATTCGCACTTTGGCACTAGAGCGTCACACGTTGGCACTAGAGTGTAAAACTTTGGCATTAGAGCGTCACACTTTGGCACTAGGGCGTCACACTTTGGCACTAGAGATTCGCACTTTGGCACTAGAGCGTCACACGTTGGCACTAGAGTGTAAAACTTTGGCATTAGAGCGTCACACTTTGGCACTGGAGCTTTTAACTTTGGCACTAGAGCGTCCGAATTTGGCACTACAACGTCAAACTTTGGCACTAGAGCGTCACACTTTGGCACTAGAGCATCACACCTTGGCACTAGAGTTTCAAACTTTGGCACTAGAGCGTCCGAATTTGGCACTACAACGTCAAACTTTGGCACTAGAGCGTCACACTTTGGCACTAGAGCATCACACCTTGGCACTAGAGTTTCAAACTTTGGGACTAGAGCCACACCCTTTGGCACTATAGCGTCACACTTTGGCACTATAGCGTCACACTTTGGCACTAGAGCGTCACACTTTGGCACTAGAGCGTTACACTTAAGCACAAGAGCATCACACTTTGGCACTAGAGCCACACCCTTTGGCACTATAGCGTCACACTTTGGCACTATAGCGTCACACTTTGGCACTAGAGCGTCACACTTTGGCACTAGAGCGTTACACTTAAGCACAAGAGCATCACACTTTGGCACTAGAGCGTCACACTTTGGCACTAGCGCTTCACACTTTTGCACAGGATAGTCACACTTTGGCACTAGAGCATCACACTTTGGCACTAGACCTTCACACTTAGGCAGTAGAGCGTCACACTTGGATACTAGAGCTTCACACTTTGGCACTAGAGCGTCACACTTTGGCACAGGATAGTCACACTTTGGCACTAGAGCGTCACACTTTGGTACTAGAGCGTCACACTTTGGCACTAGATCGTCACACTTAGGCAGTAGAGCGTCACACTTGGATACTAGAGCTTCACACTTTGGCACTAGAGCGTCACACTTTGGCACAGGATAGTCACACTTTGGCACTAGAGCGTCACACTTTGGTACTAGAGCGTCACACCTGGGCACTAAAGTTTCGAACTTTGGCACTAGAGCGTCAAACTTTGGCACAATAGCGTCACACTTGAGCACTAGAGGGTCACACTTTGGCACTAGAGCGTCACACGTTTGCAATAGAAGGTCGCACGCAGGAACTAGAGCGTCACACTTTGGCACTAGAGCGTCACACTTTGGTACTAGAGCGTCACACTTTGGCACTAGGGCGTCACACTTTGGCACTAGAGCGTCACACTTTGGCACTAGAGCGTCACACTTTGGTACTAGAGCGTCACACTTTGGCACTAGGGCGTCACACTTTGGCACTAGAGATTCGCACTTTGGCACGAGAGCGTCACACGTTGGCACTAGAGTGTAAAACTTTGGCACTAGAGCGTCACACTTTGGCACTGGAGCTTCAAACTTTGGCACTAGAGCATCCGAATTTGGCACTACAGCGTCAAACTTTGGCACTAGAGCGTCACACTTTGCACTAGAGCATCACACTTTGGCACTAGAGTTTCAAACTTTGGCACTAGAGCCTCACACTTTGGCACTATAGCGTCACACTTTGGCACTATAGCGTCACACTTTGGCACTAGAGCGTTACACTTTGGCACTAGAGCGTTACACTTTGGCACTAGAGCGTCACAGTTTGGCACTAGAGCGTCACACTTTGGCACTAGCGCTTTAATCTTTGGCACTAGAGCGTTACACTTTGGCACTAGAGCGTTACACTTTGGCACTAGAGCGTCACAGTTTGGCACTAGAGCGTCACACTTTGGCACTAGCGCTTTAATCTTTGGCAATAGAGCGTCACACTGTGGCACTAGACCTTCACACTTTGGTACTAGAGCATCACACTTTGGCACTAGAGCTTCACACTCTGGCACTAGAACGTCACACTTTGGCACAGGAGAGTCATACTTTGGCACTAGAGCGTCACACTTTGGCACTAGAGCGTCACGCTTGGGCACTAAAGGTTCCAACTTTGGCACTAGAGCGTCACACTTTGGCACTAGAGCGTCAAAGGTTGGCACTAGAGCATCACACGTTGGCACTAGAGCGTCACACTTTGGCACTAGAGCGTCACGCTTGGGCACTAAAGGTTCCAACTTTGGCACTAGAGCGTCACACTTTGGCACTAGAGCGTCAAAGGTTGGCACTAGAGCATCACACGTTGGAACTAGAGCGTCACGCTTTGGCACTATATCGTCACACTTTGGCACTAGAGCCTCACAATTTGGCACTAGAGTTTCGAACTTTGGCACTAGAGCGTCACACTTTTGCACTAGAGCGTCACACTTTTGCAATAGAAGGTCGCACGCTGGAACTAGAGCGTCACACTTTGGAACTTGAGCGTCACACTTTGGCACAAGAGCGTCACACTTTGGCAATAGTGCGTCACACTTTGGCACTAGAGCGTCACACTTTGGCACTAGAGCGTCACACCTTTGCAATAGAAGGTCGCACGCTGGAACTAGAGCGTCACACTTTGGCACTAGAGCGTCACACTTTGGTACTAGTGCGTCACACTTTGGCACTAGGGCGTCACAATTTGGCACTAGAGATTCGCACTTTGGCACTAGAGCGTCACACATTGGCACTAGAGTGTAAAACGTTGGCACTAGAGCGTCACACTTTGGCACTAGAGTTTCAAAGTTTGGCACTAGAGCCTCACACTTTGGCACTATAGCATTACAATTTCGCACTATAGCGTCACACTTTGGCACTAGAGCGTCACACTTTGGCACTAGAGCGTTACACTTGAGCACAAGAGCATCACACTTTGGCACTAGAGCGTCACACTTTGGCACTAGCGCTTCACACTTTGGCACAGGATAGTCACACTTTGGCACTAGAGCATCACACTTTGGCACTAGACCTTCACACTTTGTTACTAGAGCGTCACACTTGGGCACTAGAGCGTCACACTTTGGCACTAGCGCTTCACACTTTGGCACAGGATAGTCACACTTTGGCACTAGAGCATCACACTTTGGCACTAGACCTTCACACTTTGTTACTAGAGCGTCACACTTGTGTACTAGAGCTTCACACATTGGGACTAGAGCGTCACACTTTGGCACAGGATAGTCACACTTTGGAACTAGAGCGTCACACTTTGGTACTAGAGCGTCACACTTGGGCAGTAGAGTTTCGAACTTTGGCACTAGAGCGTCAAACTTTGGCACAAGAGCGTCACACTTGGGCACTAGAAGGTCACACTTTGGCACTAGAGCGTCACACTTTGACACTAGAGCATCACACTTTGGCACTAGAGCGTCAAACTTTGGCACAAGAGCGTCACACTTGGGCACTAGAAGGTCACACTTTGGCACTAGAGCGTCACACTTTGACACTAGAGCATCACACTTTGGCACTAGAACTCCACACTATGTTACAATAGCATCACACTTTGGCACTAAGGCGTCACACTTTTGTACTAGAGCATCACACTTTGGAACTAGAGCTTCAAACCTTGGCACTAGAGCGTCACACTTTGGCACTAGAGCGTCACACTTTGGCACTAGTGCGTCACACGTTTGGCACTAGAGCGTCACACTTTGGCACTCGACCATCACACGTTGGCACTTTATTGTCACACTTTGGCACTGGAACGTCACACCTTGGCACTAGAGTATCACAGTTTGGCACTAGAGCTTCACCCATTGGTACTAGAGCGTCACACTTTGGCACTATAGCGTCACACTTTGGCACTAGAGCATCACACTTTGGCACTTGGGTGTCACACTTTGGCACTAGAGCTTCACATTTTGAAACGAGAGCGTCACACTTTGGAACTAGAGCGTCACACTTTGGCACTAGAGCGTCACACTTTGGCACTAGAGTATCACACTTTGGCACTAGAGCGTCACCCATTGGTACTAGATCGTCACACTTTGGCAGTAGAGCGTCACACTTTGGCACTAGAGCGTCACCATTTGGCACAAGAGCGTCACACTTTGGGACTAGAGCTTCAAACTTTGGCACTAGAGCGTCACAGTTTGGCACTAGAGAGTCACACTTGGGCACTAGAGCGTCACACTTTGGCACTACAGCGTCACACTTTGGCACTAGAGCGTCACCATTTGGCACAAGAGCGTCACACTTTGGGACTAGAGCTTCAAACTTTGGCACTAGAGCGTCACAGTTTGGCACTAGAGAGTCACACTTGGGCACTAGAGCGTCACACTTTGGCACTACAGCGTCACACTTTGGCACTAGAGCGTCACCATTTGGCACAAGAGCGTCACACTTTGGGACTAGAGCTTCAAACTTTGGCACTAGAGCGTCACAGTTTGGCACTAGAGAGTCACACTTGGGCACTAGAGCGTCACACTTTGGCACTACAGCGTCACACTTTGGCACTAGAGCGTCACCATTTGGCACAAGAGCGTCACACTTTGGGACTAGAGCTTCAAACTTTGGCACTAGAGCGTCACAGTTTGGCACTAGAGAGTCACACTTGGGCACTAGAGCGTCACACTTTGGCACTACAGCGTCACACTTTGGCACTAGAGCGTCACCATTTGGCACAAGAGCGTCACACTTTGGGACTAGAGCTTCAAACTTTGGCACTAGAGCGTCACAGTTTGGCACTAGAGAGTCACACTTGGGCACTAGAGCGTCACACTTTGGCACTACAGCGTCACACTTTGGCACTAGAGCGTCACCATTTGGCACAAGAGCGTCACACTTTGGGACTAGAGCTTCAAACTTTGGCACTAGAGCGTCACAGTTTGGCACTAGAGAGTCACACTTGGGCACTAGAGCGTCACACTTTGGCACTACAGCGTCACACTTTGGCACTAGAGCGTCACCATTTGGCACAAGAGCGTCACACTTTGGGACTAGAGCTTCAAACTTTGGCACTAGAGCGTCACAGTTTGGCACTAGAGAGTCACACTTGGGCACTAGAGCGTCACACTTTGGCACTACAGCGTCACACTTTGGCACTAGAGCGTCACCATTTGGCACAAGAGCGTCACACTTTGGGACTAGAGCTTCAAACTTTGGCACTAGAGCGTCACAGTTTGGCACTAGAGAGTCACACTTGGGCACTAGAGCGTCACACTTTGGCACTACAGCGTCACACTTTGGCACTAGAGCGTCACCATTTGGCACAAGAGCGTCACACTTTGGGACTAGAGCTTCAAACTTTGGCACTAGAGCGTCACAGTTTGGCACTAGAGAGTCACACTTGGGCACTAGAGCGTCACACTTTGGCACTACAGCGTCACACTTTGGCACTAGAGCGTCACCATTTGGCACAAGAGCGTCACACTTTGGGACTAGAGCTTCAAACTTTGGCACTAGAGCGTCACAGTTTGGCACTAGAGAGTCACACTTGGGCACTAGAGCGTCACACTTTGGCACTACAGCGTCACACTTTGGCACTAGAGCGTCACCATTTGGCACAAGAGCGTCACACTTTGGGACTAGAGCTTCAAACTTTGGCACTAGAGCGTCACAGTTTGGCACTAGAGAGTCACACTTGGGCACTAGAGCGTCACACTTTGGCACTACAGCGTCACACTTTGGCACTAGAGCGTCACCATTTGGCACAAGAGCGTCACACTTTGGGACTAGAGCTTCAAACTTTGGCACTAGAGCGTCACAGTTTGGCACTAGAGAGTCACACTTGGGCACTAGAGCGTCACACTTTGGCACTACAGCGTCACACTTTGGCACTAGAGCGTCACCATTTGGCACAAGAGCGTCACACTTTGGGACTAGAGCTTCAAACTTTGGCACTAGAGCGTCACAGTTTGGCACTAGAGAGTCACACTTGGGCACTAGAGCGTCACACTTTGGCACTACAGCGTCACACTTTGGCACTAGAGCGTCACCATTTGGCACAAGAGCGTCACACTTTGGGACTAGAGCTTCAAACTTTGGCACTAGAGCGTCACAGTTTGGCACTAGAGAGTCACACTTGGGCACTAGAGCGTCACACTTTGGCACTACAGCGTCACACTTTGGCACTAGAGCGTCACCATTTGGCACAAGAGCGTCACACTTTGGGACTAGAGCTTCAAACTTTGGCACTAGAGCGTCACAGTTTGGCACTAGAGAGTCACACTTGGGCACTAGAGCGTCACACTTTGGCACTACAGCGTCACACTTTGGCACTAGAGCGTCACCATTTGGCACAAGAGCGTCACACTTTGGGACTAGAGCTTCAAACTTTGGCACTAGAGCGTCACAGTTTGGCACTAGAGAGTCACACTTGGGCACTAGAGCGTCACACTTTGGCACTACAGCGTCACACTTTGGCACTAGAGCGTCACCATTTGGCACAAGAGCGTCACACTTTGGGACTAGAGCTTCAAACTTTGGCACTAGAGCGTCACAGTTTGGCACTAGAGAGTCACACTTGGGCACTAGAGCGTCACACTTTGGCACTACAGCGTCACACTTTGGCACTAGAGCGTCACCATTTGGCACAAGAGCGTCACACTTTGGGACTAGAGCTTCAAACTTTGGCACTAGAGCGTCACAGTTTGGCACTAGAGAGTCACACTTGGGCACTAGAGCGTCACACTTTGGCACTACAGCGTCACACTTTGGCACTAGAGCGTCACCATTTGGCACAAGAGCGTCACACTTTGGGACTAGAGCTTCAAACTTTGGCACTAGAGCGTCACAGTTTGGCACTAGAGAGTCACACTTGGGCACTAGAGCGTCACACTTTGGCACTACAGCGTCACACTTTGGCACTAGAGCGTCACCATTTGGCACAAGAGCGTCACACTTTGGGACTAGAGCTTCAAACTTTGGCACTAGAGCGTCACAGTTTGGCACTAGAGAGTCACACTTGGGCACTAGAGCGTCACACTTTGGCACTACAGCGTCACACTTTGGCACTAGAGCGTCACCATTTGGCACAAGAGCGTCACACTTTGGGACTAGAGCTTCAAACTTTGGCACTAGAGCGTCACAGTTTGGCACTAGAGAGTCACACTTGGGCACTAGAGCGTCACACTTTGGCACTACAGCGTCACACTTTGGCACTAGAGCGTCACCATTTGGCACAAGAGCGTCACACTTTGGGACTAGAGCTTCAAACTTTGGCACTAGAGCGTCACAGTTTGGCACTAGAGAGTCACACTTGGGCACTAGAGCGTCACACTTTGGCACTACAGCGTCACACTTTGGCACTAGAGCGTCACCATTTGGCACAAGAGCGTCACACTTTGGGACTAGAGCTTCAAACTTTGGCACTAGAGCGTCACAGTTTGGCACTAGAGAGTCACACTTGGGCACTAGAGCGTCACACTTTGGCACTACAGCGTCACACTTTGGCACTAGAGCGTCACCATTTGGCACAAGAGCGTCACACTTTGGGACTAGAGCTTCAAACTTTGGCACTAGAGCGTCACAGTTTGGCACTAGAGAGTCACACTTGGGCACTAGAGCGTCACACTTTGGCACTACAGCGTCACACTTTGGCACTAGAGCGTCACCATTTGGCACAAGAGCGTCACACTTTGGGACTAGAGCTTCAAACTTTGGCACTAGAGCGTCACAGTTTGGCACTAGAGAGTCACACTTGGGCACTAGAGCGTCACACTTTGGCACTACAGCGTCACACTTTGGCACTAGAGCGTCACCATTTGGCACAAGAGCGTCACACTTTGGGACTAGAGCTTCAAACTTTGGCACTAGAGCGTCACAGTTTGGCACTAGAGAGTCACACTTGGGCACTAGAGCGTCACACTTTGGCACTACAGCGTCACACTTTGGCACTAGAGCGTCACCATTTGGCACAAGAGCGTCACACTTTGGGACTAGAGCTTCAAACTTTGGCACTAGAGCGTCACAGTTTGGCACTAGAGAGTCACACTTGGGCACTAGAGCGTCACACTTTGGCACTACAGCGTCACACTTTGGCACTAGAGCGTCACCATTTGGCACAAGAGCGTCACACTTTGGGACTAGAGCTTCAAACTTTGGCACTAGAGCGTCACAGTTTGGCACTAGAGAGTCACACTTGGGCACTAGAGCGTCACACTTTGGCACTAGACCATCACACGTTGGCACTATATTGTCACACTTTGGCACTGGAACGTCACACCTTGGCACTAGAGTATCACACTTTGGCACTAGAGCTTCACCCATTGGTACTAGAGCGTCACACTTTGGCACTATAGCGTCACACTTTGGCACTAGAGCATCACACTTTGGCACTTGGGTGTCACACTTTGGCACTAGAGCTTCACACTTTGAAACTAGAGCGTCACACTTTGGAACTAGAGCGTCACACTTTGGCACTAGAGCGTCACACTTTGGCACTAGAGTGTCACATTTTGGCACTATAGCGTCACACTTTGCCAATATATGGTCATAATTTGGAACTAGAGCGTCACACTTTGGCACTTTAGTGTCACACTTTCGCACTAGAGACCCACACTATGGCACTAGAGCGTCATACTTTGGCACTAGAGTGTCACACGTTGGCACTAGAGCGTCACACTTTGGCACTAGAGCTTCACACTTTGGTTCTAGAGCGTCATACTTTGGCACTACAGCGTCACACTTTGGCACTAGAGCGTCACACGTTGGCACTAGAGCGTCACACTTTGGCACTACAACATCACACTTTGGCACTAGAGCGTCACACGTTGGCACTAGAGCGTCACACTTTGGCACTAGAGTGTCACACTTTGGCACTAGAGCGTCACACTTTTGTACTAGAGTGTCAGACTTTGGAACAAGAGCGTCACACTTTGGCACTAGAGAGTCACACTTTGGTACTAGAGCGTCATATTTTGGCACTAGAACATCACACCTTGGCACTAGAGATTCACACTTTGGCACTAGAGCGTCACACTTTGGCACTAGAGCATCACACTTTGGCACAAGAGCTCCACACTTTGGCACTAGAGCGTCACACTTTGGCACTACAACATCACACTTGGCACTAGAGCGTCACACTTTCGTACTAGAGCGTCACACTTTGGCACTAGGGCATCACACTTTGGCACTAGAGATTCACACTTTGGCACTAGAGCGTCAGAATTTGGCACTAGAGCTTAGCACCTTGGTACTAGAGTGTCACACTTTGGCACTAGAGCATCGCACTTTGGCACTAGAGCTCCACACTTTGGCATTATAGCGTCACACTTTGGCACTAGAGGTTCACACTTTGGCACTAGAGCGTCAGAATTTGGCACTAGAGCTTAGCACCTTGGTACTAGAGTGTCACACTTTGGCACTAGAGCATCGCACTTTGGCACTAGAGCTCCACACTTTGGCATTATAGCGTCACACTTTGGCACTAGAGGTTCACACTTTGGCACTAGAGCGTCAGAATTTGGCACTAGAGCTTAGCACCTTGGTACTAGAGTGTCACACTTTGGCACTAGAGCATCGCACTTTGGCACTAGAGCTCCACACTTTGGCATTATAGCGTCACACTTTGGCACTAGAGGTTCACACTTTGGCACTAGAGCGTCAGAATTTGGCACTAGAGCTTAGCACCTTGGTACTAGAGTGTCACACTTTGGCACTAGAGCATCGCACTTTGGCACTAGAGCTCCACACTTTGGCATTATAGCGTCACACTTTGGCACTAGAGGTTCACACTTTGGCACTAGAGCGTCAGAATTTGGCACTAGAGCTTAGCACCTTGGTACTAGAGTGTCACACTTTGGCACTAGAGCATCGCACTTTGGCACTAGAGCTCCACACTTTGGCATTATAGCGTCACACTTTGGCACTAGAGGTTCACACTTTGGCACTAGAGCGTCAGAATTTGGCACTAGAGCTTAGCACCTTGGTACTAGAGTGTCACACTTTGGCACTAGAGCATCGCACTTTGGCACTAGAGCTCCACACTTTGGCATTATAGCGTCACACTTTGGCACTAGAGGTTCACACTTTGGCACTAGAGCGTCAGAATTTGGCACTAGAGCTTAGCACCTTGGTACTAGAGTGTCACACTTTGGCACTAGAGCATCGCACTTTGGCACTAGAGCTCCACACTTTGGCATTATAGCGTCACACTTTGGCACTAGAGGTTCACACTTTGGCACTAGAGCGTCAGAATTTGGCACTAGAGCTTAGCACCTTGGTACTAGAGTGTCACACTTTGGCACTAGAGCATCGCACTTTGGCACTAGAGCTCCACACTTTGGCATTATAGCGTCACACTTTGGCACTAGAGGTTCACACTTTGGCACTAGAGCGTCAGAATTTGGCACTAGAGCTTAGCACCTTGGTACTAGAGTGTCACACTTTGGCACTAGAGCATCGCACTTTGGCACTAGAGCTCCACACTTTGGCATTATAGCGTCACACTTTGGCACTAGAGGTTCACACTTTGGCACTAGAGCGTCAGAATTTGGCACTAGAGCTTAGCACCTTGGTACTAGAGTGTCACACTTTGGCACTAGAGCATCGCACTTTGGCACTAGAGCTCCACACTTTGGCATTATAGCGTCACACTTTGGCACTAGAGGTTCACACTTTGGCACTAGAGCGTCAGAATTTGGCACTAGAGCTTAGCACCTTGGTACTAGAGTGTCACACTTTGGCACTAGAGCTTCACACTTTCGTACTAGAGCGTCACACTTTGGCACTAGAGTGTCATAAATTGGCACTAGAGCGTCGTTCTTTGGCACTAGAGCATCACAGTTTGGCAGTAGAGCTTCACACTTCTTCACTAGAGCGTCAAACTTTGGCACTAGAGTGTCACACGTTAACACCAGAGCTTCACACGTTGGCACTAGAGTGTCACAACTTGGCATTACAGCATCCCACGTTGGCACTAGAGCGTCACACTTTGGCACTAGAGCGTCACACTTTGGCACTAGAGATCACACTTTGGCACTAGAGCATCACACTTTTGCACTAGAGCGTCACACTTTGGCAATAGAGCTTCACACTCTGGCACTAGAGCTTCCCACTTTGGCACTAGAGCGTCACACTTTGGCACTAGAGCGTCGCACTTTGGCACTAGAGCGTTACCCATTTGCACAAGAGCGTCACACTTTGGGACTAGAGCGTCACACTTTGGAACTAGAGCATCACAGTTTGGCACGAGAGACTCACACTTTGGTACTAGAGCGTCACACTTTGGTACTAGAGCGTCACACATTAGCACTAGTGCATCCCACTTTGGCACTACAGCTTCACACTTCCGAACTAGAGCGTCACAAATTGGCACTAGAGCGTTACACATTGACACTAGAGCGTCACACTTGGGCACTAGAGCTTCACACTTTGGCACTAGAGCGTCACACTTTGGCACTAGAGCATAGCACTCGGTACTAGAGTGTCACACGTTGGCACTAGATCATCCCACTTTGGAATTAGAGCGTCAAATTTTGGCACTAGAGCGTCACATTTTGGTACTAAAGGGTCACACTTGGCACTAGATGGTCATACTTTGGCACTAGAGCCTCACACTTCCACACTAGAGCTTCACAATTTGGCACTCGAGCATCACACGTTGGCACTAGAGCTTCGTACTTTGGCATGAGAGCGTCACACTTTGGCACTAGAGCGTCCCACTTTGGCACTAGAGCGTCACACTTTGGCACTAGAGCGTCGCACTTTGGCACTATAGCGTCACACATTTGCACAAGAGCGTCACACTTTGGGACTAGAGCGTCACACTTTGGCACTAGAGCATCACAGTTTGGCACCAGAGACTCACACTTTGGTACTAGAGCGTCACACTTTGGCACTAGAGCGTCACACTTCGGCACTTGAGTTTCAAACTTTGGCACTTGAGCTTCACACTTTGGCACTAGAGCGTCACAAATTGGCACAGAGCGTCACACTTTGGCACTAGAGCGTCACACTTCGGCACTTGAGTTTCAAACTTTGGCACTTGAGCTTCACACTTTGGCACTAGAGCGTCACAAATTGGCACAGAGCGTCACACTTTGGCACTAGAGCGTCACACTTCGGCACTTGAGTTTCAAACTTTGGCACTTGAGCTTCACACTTTGGCACTAGAGCGTCACAAATTGGCACAGAGCGTCACACTTTGGCACTAGAGCGTCACACTTCGGCACTTGAGTTTCAAACTTTGGCACTTGAGCTTCACACTTTGGCACTAGAGCGTCACAAATTGGCACAGAGCGTCACACTTTGGCACTAGAGCGTCACACTTCGGCACTTGAGTTTCAAACTTTGGCACTTGAGCTTCACACTTTGGCACTAGAGCGTCACAAATTGGCACAGAGCGTCACACTTTGGCACTAGAGCGTCACACTTCGGCACTTGAGTTTCAAACTTTGGCACTTGAGCTTCACACTTTGGCACTAGAGCGTCACAAATTGGCACAGAGCGTCACACTTTGGCACTAGAGCGTCACACTTCGGCACTTGAGTTTCAAACTTTGGCACTTGAGCTTCACACTTTGGCACTAGAGCGTCACAAATTGGCACAGAGCGTCACACTTTGGCACTAGAGCGTCACACTTCGGCACTTGAGTTTCAAACTTTGGCACTTGAGCTTCACACTTTGGCACTAGAGCGTCACAAATTGGCACAGAGCGTCACACTTTGGCACTAGAGCGTCACACTTCGGCACTTGAGTTTCAAACTTTGGCACTTGAGCTTCACACTTTGGCACTAGAGCGTCACAAATTGGCACAGAGCGTCACACTTTGGCACTAGAGCGTCACACTTGGGCACTAGAGCTTCACACTTTGGCACTAGAGCGTCACACTTTGGCACTAGAGCGTCCCACTTTGGCACTAGAGCGTCACACTTTGGCACTAGAGCATCACAGTTTGGCACCAGAGACTCACACTTTGGTACTAGAGCGTCACACTTTGGTACTAGAGCGTCACACATTAGCACTAGTGCATCCCACTTTGGCACTACAGCTTCACACTTCCAAACTAGAGCGTCACAAATTGGCACTAGAGCGTTACACATTGACACTAGAGCGTCACACTTGGGCACTAGAGCTTCACACTTTGGCACTAGAGCGTCACAATTTGGCACTAGAGCATAGCACTCGGTACTAGAGTGTCACACGTTGGCACTAGATCATCCCACTTTGGAATTAGAGCGTCAAACTTTGGCACTAGAGCGTCACATTGTGGTACTAAAGGGTCACACTTGGCACTAGATGGTCATACTTTGGCACTAGAGCCTCACACTTCCACACTAGAGCTTCACAATTTGGCACTCGAGCATCACACGTTGGCACTAGAGCTTCGTACTTTGGCATGAGAGCGTCACACTTTGGCACTAGAGCGTCCCACTTTGGCACTATATCATCACACTTTGGCACTAGAGCGTCACACTTTGGAACTAGAGCTTCACCTTTGGCACTAGAGCGTCACACTGTGGTACTATACCTTCACACATTGGAACTAGAGCGTCAAACTTTGGCACCAGAGTTTCAAACTTTGGCACTAGAGCGTCACAGTTTGGCACTAGAGCTTCACATTTTGGCTCTAGAGTGTCACACTGTGGTACTAGACCTTCACACTTTGGCACTAGAGCGTCGCACTTTGGCACTGGAGCGTCACACTTTGGCACTTGAGCGTCACACTTTGGCACTTGAGCGTCACACTTTGGCACTTGAGCGTCACACTTTGGCACTAGAGCTTTGCACCTTGGCACTAGGGTGTCACACTTTGGCACTAGATCATCCCACTTTGGCACTAGTGCTTCGCACTTTGGCACTAGAGCGTCACAATTTGGTACTAGAGCTTCACATTTTGGCTCTAGAGTGTCACACTGTGGTACTAGACCTTCACATTTTGGCACTAGAGCGTCACACTTTTGGCACTAGAGCTTCTCACTTTGGCACTAGAGCGTCACAGTCTGGCCCTAGAGAGTCACACTTGGCACTAATGCATCACACTTTGGCACTAGAGCGTCACACCTGGGCAGTAGAGTTTCGAACTTTGGCACTAGAGCGTCACACTTTGGCACTAGAACGTCACCATTTGGTACTAGAGCGTCACACTTGGCACAAGAGCATCACACTTTGGCACTAGAAGTTCACACTTTGGCACTAGATTGTCACACTTTGGCACTAGAGTGTTACACTTTTGCTGTAGAGCGTCTCACTTTGGCACAAGAGCTTCACCCTGTGGTACTAGAGCGTCACACTTTGGCACTAGAGCGTCCCAGGTTGGTACTAGAGCTTCACACTTTGGCACTAGAGGGTCACACTTTGGCACTAGAGCTTCACACTTTGGCACTAGAGCGTCACACTTTGGCACTAAAGCTTCACACCTAGATACTAGAGCGTCACACTTTGGAACTACAGCTTCACACTTTGGTACTAGAGCGTCAGTCTTTGGCACTAGAGCGTCCCCCTTTGGCACTATAGCGTCACACTTTGGCACTGGAGCGTCACACTTCGGCACTAGAGCGTCACACTGTGGCACTAGAGCTTCACACTTTGGCTCTAGAGCGTCACACTTTGGCTCTAGAGCGTCACACTTTGGCTCTAGAGCGTCACACTTTGGCTCTAGAGCGTCACACTTTGGCTCTAGAGCGTCACACTTTGGCTCTAGAGCGTCACACTTTGGCTCTAGAGCGTCACACTTTGGCTCTAGAGCGTCACACTTTGGCTCTAGAGCGTCACACTTTGGCTCTAGAGCGTCACACTTTGGCTCTAGAGCGTCACACTTTGGCTCTAGAGCGTCACACTTTGGCTCTAGAGCGTCACACTTTGGCTCTAGAGCGTCACACTTTGGCTCTAGAGCGTCACACTTTGGCTCTAGAGCGTCACACTTTGGCTCTAGAGCGTCACACTTTGGCTCTAGAGCGTCACACTTTGGCTCTAGAGCGTCACACTTTGGCTCTAGAGCGTCACACTTTGGCTCTAGAGCGTCACACTTTGGCTCTAGAGCGTCACACTTTGGCTCTAGAGCGTCACACTTTGGCTCTAGAGCGTCACACTTTGGCTCTAGAGCGTCACACTTTGGCTCTAGAGCGTCACACTTTGGCTCTAGAGCGTCACACTTTGGCTCTAGAGCGTCACACTTTGGCTCTAGAGCGTCACACTTTGGCTCTAGAGCGTCACACTTTGGCTCTAGAGCGTCACACTTTGGCTCTAGAGCGTCACACTTTGGCTCTAGAGCGTCACACTTTGGCTCTAGAGCGTCACACTTTGGCTCTAGAGCGTCACACTTTGGCTCTAGAGCGTCACACTTTGGCTCTAGAGCGTCACACTTTGGCTCTAGAGCGTCACACTTTGGCTCTAGAGCGTCACACTTTGGCTCTAGAGCGTCACACTTTGGCTCTAGAGCGTCACACTTTGGCTCTAGAGCGTCACACTTTGGCTCTAGAGCGTCACACTTTGGCTCTAGAGCGTCACACTTTGGCTCTAGAGCGTCACACTTTGGCTCTAGAGCGTCACACTTTGGCTCTAGAGCGTCACACTTTGGCTCTAGAGCGTCACACTTTGGCTCTAGAGCGTCACACTTTGGCTCTAGAGCGTCACACTTTGGCTCTAGAGCGTCACACTTTGGCTCTAGAGCGTCACACTTTGGCTCTAGAGCGTCACACTTTGGCTCTAGAGCGTCACACTTTGGCTCTAGAGCGTCACACTTTGGCTCTAGAGCGTCACACTTTGGCTCTAGAGCGTCACACTTTGGCTCTAGAGCGTCACACTTTGGCTCTAGAGCGTCACACTTTGGCTCTAGAGCGTCACACTTTGGCTCTAGAGCGTCACACTTTGGCTCTAGAGCGTCACACTTTGGCTCTAGAGCGTCACACTTTGGCTCTAGAGCGTCACACTTTGGCTCTAGAGCGTCACACTTTGGCTCTAGAGCGTCACACTTTGGCTCTAGAGCGTCACACTTTGGCTCTAGAGCGTCACACTTTGGCTCTAGAGCGTCACACTTTGGCTCTAGAGCGTCACACTTTGGCTCTAGAGCGTCACACTTTGGCTCTAGAGCGTCACACTTTGGCTCTAGAGCGTCACACTTTGGCTCTAGAGCGTCACACTTTGGCTCTAGAGCGTCACACTTTGGCTCTAGAGCGTCACACTTTGGCTCTAGAGCGTCACACTTTGGCTCTAGAGCGTCACACTTTGGCTCTAGAGCGTCACACTTTGGCTCTAGAGCGTCACACTTTGGCTCTAGAGCGTCACACTTTGGCTCTAGAGCGTCACACTTTGGCTCTAGAGCGTCACACTTTGGCTCTAGAGCGTCACACTTTGGCTCTAGAGCGTCACACTTTGGCTCTAGAGCGTCACACTTTGGCTCTAGAGCGTCACACTTTGGCTCTAGAGCGTCACACTTTGGCTCTAGAGCGTCACACTTTGGCTCTAGAGCGTCACACTTTGGCTCTAGAGCGTCACACTTTGGCTCTAGAGCGTCACACTTTGGCTCTAGAGCGTCACACTTTGGCTCTAGAGCGTCACACTTTGGCTCTAGAGCGTCACACTTTGGCTCTAGAGCGTCACACTTTGGCTCTAGAGCGTCACACTTTGGCTCTAGAGCGTCACACTTTGGCTCTAGAGCGTCACACTTTGGCTCTAGAGCGTCACACTTTGGCTCTAGAGCGTCACACTTTGGCTCTAGAGCGTCACACTTTGGCACTGGAGAGTCACACTTTGGCACTAGAGCGTCACAATTTGGCACTATACCTTCACACTTTGGCACTAGATCGTCACACTTTGGTACTAGAGCATCACACTCTGGCACTAGAGCGTCCCACTTTGGCACTAGAGCGTCATACTTTGGCCCTAGAGCGCCACACTTTGGCACTTGAGAGTCACGCTTTGGCACTAGAGCTTCACACTTTGGTTCTAGAGCGTCACACTTTGGCACTAGAGCATCACACTCTGGCACTAGAGCGTCCCACTTTGGCACTAGAGCGTCATACTTTGGCCCTAGAGCGCCACACTTTGGCACTTGAGAGTCACGCTTTGGCACTAGAGCTTCACACTTTGGTTTTAGAGCGTCACACTTTGGCACTAGAGCTTTACAATTTGAAACTAGAGCGTCCCACTTTGCCATTAGAGCTTCACACTTTGGCACTAGAGCGTCACACGTTGGAACTAGAACGTCACACTTTGGCACTCGAGCGTCACACTTTGGCCCTAGAGCATCACACTTTGGCACTTGAGCGTCACACTTTGGCACTAGAGCGTCACACTTTGGCACTAGAGCGTCACACTTTGGCACTAAACATTCACACTTTGGCACTGGATCGTCACACTTTGGCACTAGAGTGTCACAATTTTGCACTAGAGCGTCACACTTAGGCACTAGAGCTTCAATCTTTGGTACTAGAGCATCAGATCTTGGCAATACAGCGTCACACTTTGGCACTAGAGCATCACACTTTGGCACTAGAGCATGACAATTTGGCACTAGAGTTTCAAACTTTGCCACTAGAGCCTCACACTTTGGCACTAGAGCGTCACATTTTGGCACTAGAGCGTCACACTTTGGCACTAGAGCTTCACACGTTGGATCTAGAGCTTCACACTTTGGTACTAGAACGTCACACGGTGGCACTAGTGCGTCCCACTTTGGCACTAGAGCGTCACACTTTGGCACTAGAGCGTCACACTTTGGCACTAGAGCTTCACACGTTGGATCTAGAGCTTCACACTTTGGTACTAGAACGTCACACGGTGGCACTAGTGCGTCCCACTTTGGCACTAGAGCGTCACACTTTGGCACTAGAGCGTCACACTTTGGCAATTGAGCGTCACACTTTGGCACTAGACCTTCACACTTTGGCAATAGAGTGTCAAACTTTGGCCCTAGAGCTTTACACTTTGAAACTAGAGCGTCCCACTTTGGCACTGGAGCTTCACACTTTGGCACTAGACCTTCACACTTTGGCAATAGAGTGTCAAACTTTGGCCCTAGAGCTTTACACTTTGAAACTAGAGCGTCCCACTTTGGCACTGGAGCTTCACACATTGGAACTAGAGCGTCACACTTTGGAACTACAACGTTACACTTTGGCACTCGAGCGTCACACTTTGGCACTGGAGCGTCACACTTTGGTACTAGAGCGTCACACTGTGGCACTAGAGCTTCACACTTTGGCACTAGAGTGTAACACTTTGGAACTAGAGCTTTGCACCTTGGCACTAGAGTGTCACACTTTTGGCAATAGAGCATCCCACTTTCGCACTATAGCGTAACACTTTGGCATTAGAGCATCAGACTTTGGCACTTGTTCTTCACACTTGAGCACTAGAGCATCACACTTTGGTACTACAACGTCACACTTTAGCACAAGATCGTCATACTTTGGCACTAGAGCTTCACACTTCCACACTAGAGCTTCACTCTTTGGCACTAGAGCATTATTCTTTGGGACTAGAGCGTTACACTTTCGCACTTGAGCTTTGCATTTTGGCACTAGATCGTCACACTTTGGCACTAGAGTATCCCACTTTGGCACTAGAGCGTCCCACTTTGGAATTAGAGCGTCACACTTTGGCACTCAAGCATCAAACTTTGGCACTAGAGCTTCACACTTTGGCACTAGAGCGTCACACTGTGGCACTAGACCTTCACAGTTTGGCACTAGGGCCTCACACTTTTGCACTAGAGCTTCGTACTTTGGTACTAGAGCGTCACAGTTTGGCACTAGAGAGTCACACTTTGGCACTAGAGCGTCACCACTGGGTACTAGAGTTTCAAACTTTGGCACTAGAGCATCACACTTTGGCACTAGAGCGTAACAATGTGGCACTAGAGTGTCACACTTTGGCACTGGAGCGTCACACTTTGGCACTAGACCTTCACACTCTGGCACTAGATCATCACACTTTAGTACTAGAGCGTCACACCTTGGAACTAGAGCATCACACTTTGGCACAAGAGCTTCACACTTTGGTACTAGAGAGTCACACTTTGGCAATAGAGCGTCCCACTTTGGCACTAGAGCGTCACACTTCCACACTAGAGCGTCACACATTGGCACTAGAGCGTCACACTTTGGCACTACAGGTTTGACCTTTGGCACTACACCGTCACACTTTGGCATTGGAGTGTCACACTTTGGCACTAGAGCGGCATACTTTGGCACTAGAGCGTCACACTTCGGCACTAGAGCGTCACACTTTGGCACTAGACCTTCCCACTTTGGCACTAGAGCATCACACTTTGGTACTAGAGCGTCACACCTTGGAACTAGAGCATCACACTTTGGCACAAGAGCTTCACACTTTGGTACTAGAGAGTCACACTTTGGCAATAGAGCGTCCCACTTTGGCACTAGAGCGTCACACTTCCACACTAGAGCGTCACACATTGGCACTAGAGCGTCACACTTTGGCACTACAGGTTTGACCTTTGGCACTACACCGTCACACTTTGGCATTGGAGTGTCACACTTTGGCACTAGAGCGGCATACTTTGGCACTAGAGCGTCACACTTCGGCACTAGAGCGTCACACTTTGGCACTAGACCTTCCCACTTTGGCACTAGAGCATCACACTTTGGTACTAGAGCGTCACACCTTGGAACTAGAGCATCACACTTTGGCACAAGAGCTTCACACTTTGGTACTAGAGAGTCACACTTTGGCAATAGAGCGTCCCACTTTGGCACTAGAGCGTCACACTTCCACACTAGAGCGTCACACATTGGCACTAGAGCGTCACACTTTGGCACTACAGGTTTGACCTTTGGCACTACACCGTCACACTTTGGCATTGGAGTGTCACACTTTGGCACTAGAGCGGCATACTTTGGCACTAGAGCGTCACACTTCGGCACTAGAGCGTCACACTTTGGCACTAGACCTTCCCACTTTGGCACTAGAGCATCACACTTTGGTACTAGAGCGTCACACCTTGGAACTAGAGCATCACACTTTGGCACAAGAGCTTCACACTTTGGTACTAGAGAGTCACACTTTGGCAATAGAGCGTCCCACTTTGGCACTAGAGCGTCACACTTCCACACTAGAGCGTCACACATTGGCACTAGAGCGTCACACTTTGGCACTACAGGTTTGACCTTTGGCACTACACCGTCACACTTTGGCATTGGAGTGTCACACTTTGGCACTAGAGCGGCATACTTTGGCACTAGAGCGTCACACTTCGGCACTAGAGCGTCACACTTTGGCACTAGACCTTCCCACTTTGGCACTAGAGCATCACACTTTGGTACTAGAGCGTCACACCTTGGAACTAGAGCATCACACTTTGGCACAAGAGCTTCACACTTTGGTACTAGAGAGTCACACTTTGGCAATAGAGCGTCCCACTTTGGCACTAGAGCGTCACACTTCCACACTAGAGCGTCACACATTGGCACTAGAGCGTCACACTTTGGCACTACAGGTTTGACCTTTGGCACTACACCGTCACACTTTGGCATTGGAGTGTCACACTTTGGCACTAGAGCGGCATACTTTGGCACTAGAGCGTCACACTTCGGCACTAGAGCGTCACACTTTGGCACTAGACCTTCCCACTTTGGCACTAGAGCATCACACTTTGGTACTAGAGCGTCACACCTTGGAACTAGAGCATCACACTTTGGCACAAGAGCTTCACACTTTGGTACTAGAGAGTCACACTTTGGCAATAGAGCGTCCCACTTTGGCACTAGAGCGTCACACTTCCACACTAGAGCGTCACACATTGGCACTAGAGCGTCACACTTTGGCACTACAGGTTTGACCTTTGGCACTACACCGTCACACTTTGGCATTGGAGTGTCACACTTTGGCACTAGAGCGGCATACTTTGGCACTAGAGCGTCACACTTCGGCACTAGAGCGTCACACTTTGGCACTAGACCTTCCCACTTTGGCACTAGAGCATCACACTTTGGTACTAGAGCGTCACACCTTGGAACTAGAGCATCACACTTTGGCACAAGAGCTTCACACTTTGGTACTAGAGAGTCACACTTTGGCAATAGAGCGTCCCACTTTGGCACTAGAGCGTCACACTTCCACACTAGAGCGTCACACATTGGCACTAGAGCGTCACACTTTGGCACTAGAGCGTCACGCTTTGGCACTAGAGCTTCACACTTTGGTACTAGCGCTTAAAATTTTTGTACTAGAGCGTCACACATTAGCACTAGTGCATCCCACTTTGGCACTAGAGCTTCACACTTCCACACTAGAGGGTCACACTTTGGCACTAGAGCGTCACACTTTGACACTAGAGCGTCACACTTGGGCACTAGAGCTTCACACTTTGGCACTAGAGCATCACGCTTTGGCACTAGAGCTTAGCACCTTGGTACTAGAGTGTCACACGTTGGCACTAGATCATCCCACTTTGGCATTAGAGCATTACACTTTGGCACAAGAGCGTCACACTTTGGTACTATAGGATCACACTTGGCACTAGATGGTCATACTTTGGCACTAGAGCCTCACTCTTCCACACTAGAGTTTCACAATTTGGCACTCGAGCATCACACCTTGGCACTAGAGCTTCGTACTTTGGCACGAGAGCGTCACACTTTGGCAGTAGAGCGTCCCACTTTGGCACTAGAGCGTCACACTTTGGCACCAGAGCTTCACACTTTGGTACTAGAGCTTCACACTTTGGCACTGGAGCGTCAAAGTTCGGCACTAGAGCTTCACACTTTGGTACTAGCGCTTAAAATTTTTGTACTAGAGCGTCACACATTAGCACTAGTGCATCCCACTTTGGCACTAGAGCTTCACACTTCCACACTAGAGGGTCACATATTGGCACTAGAGCGTCACACTTTGACACTAGAGCGTCACACTTGGGCACTAGAGCTTCACACTTTGCCACTAGAGCATCACGCTTTGGCACTAGAGCTTAGCACCTTGGTACTAGAGTGTCACACGTTGGCACTAGATCATCCCACTTTGGCATTAGAGCATTACACTTTGGCACAAGAGCGTCACACTTTGGTACTATAGGATCACACTTGGCACTAGATGGTCATACTTTGGCACTAGAGCCTCACACTTCCACACTAGAGTTTCACAATTTAGCACTCGAGCATCACACCTTGGCACTAGAGCTTCGTACTTTGGCACGAGAGCGTCACACTTTGGCAGTAGAGCGTCCCACTTTGGCACTATATCATCACACTTTGGCACTAGAGCGTCACACTTTGG
>SZWC01025682.1:3342-25842 GCA_023375785.1 Penium margaritaceum
GTTGAAGCAACCTCCGCCGGGGCAAGAGCTGTGGCTGAGGCTCCTGCGTCCACACTAACTGCGCTTGTGCTTCTCGGATTCAAGGGTACATTTCCGCCCACGTTTCCGCCCACGTTTATGCCCACGTTTCCGCCCACGTTTACGCCCACGTTGCCCTCCTCAAGCAAGAGATACTCCTTGACAGCCTCCCAATCCATTCCGCAGGGAAGGGAGAAAGGGAGAGGGGGTGTAGGGAAGGGGGGGAAGGGGAAGGTGTAGAAGTGCTCAGAGAGTTTACATGGGGTCAGCAATGACGCACGCAAGGACTAAGTACAGCTAGGCTACTGAACAAGCAGACAAGAACAATCTCTGTTCGGAACTTCGGAAAATGAAGCGGAGAGTCGGAAGTTCCTGAATGAACGCTCAACACACAACGAACGTCTTCATTGAGCACCTTGCAAATGGCGCCGTGCGGAATAGCTGCATGGACAGAAGCAGGGTGACTTGGCGCCTCAGAGCTGACTTGAAACAAAAACATTATTTTCACTGCAGCTTGCTGACGCAATGTCGAGGAACGCATGTGAACGCATTTCACGAGTGAAACCCGGTGTACGCGGTGTGGCTCTTTGACGCTGTCCATCTCCTGAGAGAGAAAGGAAGTCGTCGCGAACTGAACTTGCTCATTTCCTCTCACCCTCTCGTTCGCTGGCCGCCTCGGTCGTAAAGTTGCGAACGAGGCGGCCAGTGGCCAACTAGTGCTGCAACTTTCGCGAGGTCACGAGAGAGCCACCGCAGCTCCGCTGGTTCACACTACTGGGTGCATTCCGCCTCTCCAGAGAACCGAAAGTCCGCTGAACAACTTTCAACGGCTGTTCTTGGGAACGCGCGAATAGGTTGTGACGATTCAGGCCACTCAACATGGCCTTCTCCCCAACATTGAAATGCCTGGTCAGTCGAGGAATCGAAGTTCAGATTGGCCGTGGCTGGATTGTCGTGAGTGGGACCAGCGATTTCACCAACCCACATCCTTCTCCACCCACCGGTGTCGTGGAGGGGTGTGGGTGGGCATCGCGAAAGTGGGTGACGGAAATCGACGTCGGCAGGGACAACTAAACGATCATACCTCCTGGTTTACAGGCAACTTTGGACGTGTGAAGCGAGGCCGTCGGCATCGCTGGACTTTTTAACTTCAGTCAAAGATGTTTCAATATTTATTTGCGCACAAAAACTATCATTGGTCCGACGACAGCGGACAGTGGCGGGCCCCGGTGAGCTAGAAGTGGGTGGTGATGGCGTTTTCAGCCCACTTTGCCAGGACGAACTTTCAAGGGACCCAGAAATCAACGTCAGCAAAGTGGGTGGGTGGAATCGCTGTTCCCACTCACAACAAACCAGCCACGTAAATCAGGGTTCGAAGACTAGACCGGATTTCCTCGAGGAGGAGACTGCTGCGGTGTTCCGCAACAGCTTTTTTAGTGTCTTGTATCTACCGCCAATGACGTGGCAGGTCTGTTTCAGACAGATTCTGACACAAATTTGGTTCGGCACGCTACACCTGTATCGTGCGTGTTTTTTGGCTGTATATTGTAGTGGAGAGAGTCCCGCCCAGGACCTCCACGACAGATTTCCAATACAAAATGTCAGGATTGGTAGCGAAGCCAATTATGTGCGGATACATTTATCAACATTTCTATTTTCACTGCGGAAAACACGACGAATTCCGATGGCTACGATTGACGAGACTTTACCCTTCGTACGACTACAATACTAGCTTCCATATTCGTTGTTTTCACCAGCAGTCGCCCAGAACTTCCAACCGCGACCACGAGTGACGACGGCCGGCTGTTGCGAGGTTCATTCGCGCAGCAATGATTGCAGGCTTGAAGCATTTTTCCCCATGTTGTCGTGGCCCTCCTTACCATGGCTGCCGCCCAGATTAGTCGCGCGTATACACATTTATCCAAGAGACCGCCCAGAACCATTTTTTTTCGAGAGGGACCAGGTTCGAAACCGCTAGATAGAAAAAAAACAGCTGCGGAACACCACATGCATTTCCTCCTCTAGCTTCATTAGGAGCTCTGCGAGAGTTTATGTAATGATGTCATCAGTTGAGTAGCGTGAATGTCACCACCTCGCGCGCGTTCCCAGGCGTGGCCAATAGAGAGCATGCTTTTTACGTGAGGCGAAAGATCTATGATTTGTTCTTATCGCGATCCACAGATCTCAGACCTCTTCAGTGATACGTTCGTTGGCCTCAAAGAAGCAAGCAACCGTTTCAGCTACATTTCTCTTATGAGTAACGTCTACAACTGATTTCAGAATCTACGTCAGGAAAGTGTCCTCCCTAGGAAGACGAAACCTATCTCGGACAGGTGATTCTCCGAAAACCTGAGCGGTCTACGGCTTCAGCTGACTTATGTTCGGGAATCCACGGACAGAGTCGCTCAAAAAGTAGAAATGATATTGAAGTCCAGATTTTCATGATTAGGTTTTGGCATCGATCGAAAATGGCAAAAGCCTGTATCAAACCGCGGACGCACGTATGAAGCAGGCGGAGCCAATTGACCGACGTGAGATCCAGACCGTTCTCATATTCACTAGATCTGACTGTTTACACTGCGGATCCCGTTTAAAGTTGAGCGATGACCGCCGTCGATCCTACTGCTTGAACGGATAGTCTTTTCGTGGGTATCCAACAATCCGGGTGGATGGTCTCACCGCAGGGCATCCAAATCGTTGTCAACATATGGCCACCATGGTCCAATGATTTCCAAAGTATTCACTTCTCTCTCATGTCATACAACGAATGGTTACTTTCCAGCCGTCGTCACTATCTCCATTACCGTACGTCTTACTGCGCGATTGCTTTCAACAGCGCCTTCCGTATCTTGGGCGTACGGCTGGGCCGCGTCCGGCACAACCGAGGGGAATTGAGAGGGCCTAGGGACCGCAAAGCTGCATTAGGTGTCCGCAGCAAATATTCTTGAGAGATGCAGCTTCACGCTGTCAGCACAAATCGTGTGCGGTCATTTCTCAAGAAACATGATACAAAACAAATGTTATCAATCGAAGGAATTTGTCTCAGAAATCCTCATCAAAAGCAAGACACCAAGGGGGCTCGAATGGCATGATGTCGTAGGAACTGATATCCATGTATGTCAAAAGAAGAAACATGAAGCTAGAAAACAAAGCTCAAGCGGATGATGCCATGCGTGGTTCTCTGATTGCATATCCGATCTTCCTGCATCCTGTCGTGCGGTCAGGTGCGACGAGCCAGCTTTCGTAACGGTCTCTTCTTGAACACGCACAAGAACTCTTGTTATGGGCTTTGACTAACCCCAGTCGTCAAATGACCATTTTATAAGCCAAGGATTATGCAAATTGCTACCACCTAGGATTTGAGGTTCATGTTGGACAGTGCACACGGATTATGTATTGCAGGAGACACTTGAGGAATTGGGACTTTTCAGGAGTTTTTATGAAGTACTAGGGCGAACTTGTTTGAGGCAATGACCTGACCAGTCGCCACTAAATTCTGCGATGATGTAGACGTGAGGGCATGGAGAAGGGCCTACTCCGACTTGTTCCCCATTGTAAATGTGACGCTCAGCGATCACCGCACAATTAATCCGCCGACAAATTGCGTCAGAGCCAAACCTCGACCTCAAGTTAGCTTTCGAGGGCCAATGCGTTCCTGAAACATAAAACAAAGGAGTAAAGATTCAAAGAGGTCAACACTGGCATTTAACCTTAAAAAACACATAAAAAGGAGATCATGGAATCGAACCATTATCAAAGATCAAGTTTGAGCGCCGTCGAGGAAGGATAAACAACCAGTTTGATGTTTTGGAAAAGGAGAACGACCGAAAACACCACGACGTCAAAGCTAGCCATCCAGCCGTTCGGTGGGGCCTATAACTTTGCACATTTCTACCAAATCTGAGCCTCTAGTCCATGAGGAATCAGATAAGCCCAACCGGTATAACCCTTTAGGAGCATATGACCCCCCACAAGAATAGCAAGGAAAACAGGATTCTCTTCTAAATTCATCCTCAGTGATAATTGTAGTCATAGAACTGTTTTAACACCTCGAGAACATATGTATAATACAAGAAGGTTAGTAAGGCTTATAAGGGGCCTTACGAGGTAGATTTGAACAATGTGTTTGATTTCAGGGCGTGGGTGGTCGCTTAAAAAAATCTCAAAATTTTGTGGCTGATAAAATACTAAGGCGTGCCCTTCTAAATGTATAGTGCAACGTAAGCATCCAAAAACCAAATCAAAGCATTGTTAACGATCGCAATAATCCTTTAAGCCGTCCTACAAACTGGTCAAATTAAGCAGAATCCTCATGGAATGATACACCAAATGTCTCCCCATGTGACAAAAATGCACTCTGTCGTTTGGCGTAAAACTGCCAAAGTCCACACACAAAGGGCCATGAATCTACTGATTGAAATGCCCACTCAAAACTTTTGGAGACTCATATACATGTGGGACGTAACACTTCTTTCTCTTCCTCGCAATGCTTTAACATGACAAAAGCCGATGACGGCTCCACTAGCCATCAATGAGAACATTGACATCTTGCATATTGTTTTATGGCTCCAAATTGTTTCTTGTAGCCATGTAGTTGTGCCACTTCAAGAGATGTTTTTACATTTTATCTATAGCACCAGGTTTTAAAAATGTCCTCAATGTTATACTCAATGTCCCCATCTAATTTACTTTCGGGTAATGTAGCAACATCAAGGCTTACAAATCCATTGTTGAGTCATGGATGTGTGTCAAATTGCTTACCAGAAGAGGTGATGAATCAAGATGATTTCACGCATGCGAAGGCAAGCAGTGACGAAGGTTGACATTTGCCCAACCTTGAACATGCTTAGTTATCATGGTTGTCTAGTTTGTAGGATTCAATGTTTACAATTTCTAGTAGGGAATGTTTATGTGCTACGATGTCACTTTACTAATCGTTCTATCCGCACCTTTGTCTTTGCAGGAATCTACCTTAGTTCTCGCAAAATGTAGGAGAAGTTGCAAAGATGAAAATCAACTACACAAAGTTTCTTCCAATCGTGTTGAAGATAACAAGGTGAGGGGGAGGAATAGATTGTGAGAGGGGGGACGGAGGAGAGCGGAGGAGGCGGGAGGCGGGTGGAGCCGGGAGTTAGTCACAGGACTAACTATCCCTCTCAGCTGTGAGGGGGGAGCGCTCTCGAGAGCTGTGAGGGGGGAGCGCTCTTAAGAGCTGTGAGGGGGGAGCGCTCTCGAGAGCTATGAGGGGGGAATTGAGGAGTAGAGGACTTGAGGAGGATCAAGGACGGCAAAAACAAGAACGTTCAAAGGAAAAGTGAGAGAGATTAGCCCGGGTGCATGACCCCTAACGGATTGCACCCAAATCCTCGTGTGGCTTGCCACATGGTGTGGTAAACCACGCGAGACTCAAGCAAAACCACTCGAGCGAAAGCCGAGCATGTCCTCAAGGTACAAAGAGTAGGGAGACGTATGTCTCCTAAGGAAAGGAGCTAGTCTAGGGCTGAACTAGGCCTGTAACCACAAGTAGCATAAAACATTCGCTACTTTAACATGATAATGCAAGCGTGGGTGGATGCCTCAAACAGAAAGCTTGAACACCAGACCAAAAGCACATCATGTCCACGAGAAGCAACCGCAAAACCACTAGGGGAAACGACATCAGCGCGGTAAAGCCTGCCACAACGAAAACGACAGTACGATGCGCCGGCGGGGGCATCCGTCATGGAAAACCCCCCAAAGCACATGGCAGACGGGAACAACCCTCCTGATGAACCAATCCAGGAGCACCCCTCTAGGAGCACCCATCCAGAAGCACCCAGCTGGAAGCTTCCTTCCAGAAACACTCGTCTAGGAGCACCCATCTCGAAGCATCAAGCTAGCGGCATCTGACCATAGCAGCTCGCCTAGGGTGCCAAAACGCCAAGAGCAAGTTCACACCGTGAAGGACTTACACACCCATGCCTAGAGGGACACAATAGTAGAGGAACATAGAGGGGAGCAAGCGAAAGATATAGGACAGGGAATGGGCAGAGACGTATGGGAGACACCAGACCGGCAACAAGGGGCAAGGAGTGCGGAAGAGCCTGTAGGGGACGGACACACGGTAGGAGAAGTCCCAAAGCAAGGAATGAACATGGATGCATCATGCAAGCGGTCATCGAGAAGAGGACCAAACGATGTAGGCAATAAGGTCAGCGAAGAAAAGAGTGGCATCGGGCGTGTGGGGGAAGGGTACGAAGACCAACAACGGAGATACTCAAAGGAAAGGCAGGCTGGTGGAGAGCCTTCATGAGAAATTCTACTAGCTGGAAGTTAGCAAAGATAAACCAAAGAGAGACATCACCTGCAGCAACGACGTTGCGTACATAATACTGCTCAATATTAACATGCTTGGTGTGACGATGAAGAGCACCAAAATTCGTGGTAATGGCCAACCCACTCTCACTGTCCGTATAGAGAGGTGCAGCCGGGATGGGGAGATGATGCTCCCCGAGAAGACGACATAGCCACACTTTTTGGTGACAACACCACGCAAGGCCATGTAGTCAGCCTCCTTAGTGCTGCGAGCCACGCACCCTAGTTTCTTGTTGCGCCAAGATACGACAGCAGAGCCTAGGAGAAAGACAAAGCCGCTGCAATGGCGAGCATCCGCATCATGGGTGTAGTCACTGTCATTGTAGCCCTCTAAGAGCAACGCGCTAGACCCAGCCTGGAATAGAATTCCGCCTTAGGAAGAACCAAGAACATATTGAAGGATGTACGAAGCCCCCTGGAGATGGGCCGTGCGAGGCTCGCGAGTATTCTGAGCGAGGACATTCACCGCACAGGCAATGTCTAGGCGAGTGGTGCCAGCCAGGTATGTGACCGCACGAATGATGGATAGGAAGGTGACAATGGACTCCAACTCACCGATCTCGGTGTCGTGGGCCATTCGGAGAGCGAGCTAGGTGCCCATTGACATGGGTGAGGAGGGAGCAAGGAGGGGACGTGAGAGGTCAACAACGGAGGAGA
This sequence comes from Penium margaritaceum, assembly GCA_023375785.1. Lineage (NCBI taxonomy): Eukaryota > Viridiplantae > Streptophyta > Zygnematophyceae > Desmidiales > Peniaceae > Penium > Penium margaritaceum. The sequence goes on from SZWC01025682.1 coordinate 10,372, forward strand.
AGCGCCTCGCGAGGGTCTGGAGGTATTGCTCCTGATGGATTATCAGACAACCGGGTAAGCGCTTAATATGCATCCCCAAGAACATGGCTGCAAGGCCAAGATCCTTCATGTAGTATGCCAAGGAGAGGAGACCCTTCGCCTCAGAGATTGTAGAGGAGAAAGGAGAGGTGATGAGGAGGTTATGCACATACATAGAAAGGAATGTTGGCACGAGAGTCGTGCCACCCACAAAGAGGGAGGGTCAGACAGATTGGGATGAAATGTCGTCGTGGACAAGCATGGATGAGAGTTCCTTGTTCCAAGAACAAGGAGACTGACAAATCACATAGAGTGCGCGGCGGAGGCGGGAAACTCGTCCGATGCCATCGGAGAAGCCTAGAGGCTAGAACATGTAGAGCTCCTCCTCAAGACGGCCGTGGAGAAAGGCGTTATTCATGTCTATCTAGTGAAGCTCCCACTGGACGTGAGCCGCGACACAGATGACGATGCGACTCGTTGTAAAGAGGCCGACAGGGGCATAGGTGTTAGTAAAGTCAACACCGTGGACCTGAGAATAGCCCTTGGCAGTTAGACAAACCTTGTACCAGTCAAGGGCACCCAAGGTGGTGAACTTCTTGCGTAGGACCCACTTGGCCTTGATGGTTATGCGACTGGGAGGGAGGTCAACGAGTTTAAGCACGCCATGCTTAACAAGTGCGACAAGCTCTGCAACACATGCTACATGCCAGGTAGTAGCATCCAGGAGTGAGAGAGAGTGAGTAAGGGTGAGGGGTTCGGACTCATCAAGAGGAAAGAGAGAAGAGGAAGTGGGCGGGAAAGACGTGACCGCAAGGACACAAACAGCAAAAGCCGGCGCACCGGCAAAGCAATGGTCGGTTCAAACATCGAGGGCATGGAAAAACTCAAGATGAAAGAATTGGCAACCATGGGCGTGACCTAGATTGAAGGTGTAAGGTGATAGAGAGCAAGACGGAGGGAGCAAAACACCGGAGGGGCACAAAGGTGAGGGGGGAAGGGGGGGGTAAGGACCGCTGGAGAGGGTGGAGGGGGGGGAGTGAGTGGTGGGGGGAAAGTCGGAGGGGCAGCAAACAAGGAGGCAGGAAGAGGAGCAAGGGAGACAAGCAAGGGAGAAATGGGTGACGACATGTCGACGGCAAGAGGCAGGCAAGGGAGGGCAGAGGAGCAAGGAGATGGGACAGAGGGGGAAGGGGGGAGAGGCATAGGGGATACATGGGAGGGAGAGGGAAAGGACAACACAAGGACCGAGGATGTGGAACAGACCAAGGGAGGAACAACTTGAGTGAAAGATGAGGTAGGGGATGAGGGGGGAGGCGGAGGGACTATAGGGAGAGGGACAGAGGCGCAGGCAAGAGCGCGAGCGGTGCGAGAGCGAGTGCAAGAAGAGGTAGGTGGAGAGGGAGGAGGAGTGTCCACGATGGACTGTGGAAGTGGAGCCTCAAAGACGGGAGAGGCAAAAGGAAGGGCGCGGGGAGAGAGAGGAGGGGAGGAGGAGAGACTGAAGGATGAGCCCAGGAAGCATGCGTGTGCATCCATGAGTGGGAGCGGGAGGGAACACCTAGAAGGAAGTCTGTGTTAATAGTAGGGTAGTGGGGGGAAACTGCCGGAGGAGGAGATGGAAAAGAGGGGGGAGCGGGCGGCAAAGGGGATCGAGAGGGAGGAGGAAGGGGGGAAAGAGTCTATCAAAAGAAGATGTTGATAAGAGGAAGAGGAGGCCACGAGTGAGTAGAGGTGGCACAAGGCGAGGACGTAGGAGACGGTGTCATAGTTGCGAGGACAAGATCATCCGCGAGACTGACAGGGGAGGAGACCCGAGGAGGGGTGCCCTCTGAGAAATTCTCATCAGAAAGGAGAACAATACCCGCACAACGAGTGGGGGAAGGCACACAAGGGGAGCCCGTAGCCTGGGCCGCGGTCAGAGTAGGGGGGATCAAAGGAGGCGAGGGGGGGAAGCCAGGAGGAGAGGCAAGAGATGGCAATGGAGACAGCAAAAGGGGAGGGAGGGGAGAGACAAACAATTGCCATGCCGTGAGAGGGTGGTAGAGGAGGCGGGGGGGAGATGGAGGTGTGGGAGAGAGAGCAGGCAAGGAGGGGGGAAATGGGACGGGAGGTGGAGTAGAGGGCAAAGGGAAAGGGAGGAGAAAACGGGAGATGGACACTGAAGGAGGCCCCCTTGTGGAGGCAAGGACGAGCGTGGAAGAGTGCAAATGAGCCGTAAGAAATGGCGATAGACAGACAAAGAAGGCAAGGAGGAAGTGGGAGCAAGTGGAAGGGGATGGGAGGTCGGTTTTACAAAAGATAGTGGTGGCACAAAGGGAGGGATAGGAGCAAAGGTTGAAGGATGTGATGGAGATGAGGAGGGAGGCACTCAGGGAGGCAAAGACGAGGGAGGAGCACCAACGACCACAAGCCCATCGGAGGTGTAGGCTGTGGTAGAGGTCAAGGGAGGGGGATAGCGATCCATGTGGAAAGCGCCGTAAGTCAGTTGCTCGAAGAAATGATCATGACAAGACTCGATGAGGCGATGAGCGACCAGGTTCGAGAAACGGTGTGCTCGGGAATGAGGTGCAATCTCAAGAGTGATGCAGAGGCGGCCAGGTGGATAGAGTTTACCCAACCGAGAGAGGGGAAAAGAAACATAATGGCCATGGTGCCCCACACCACAACTTGACTAAGGTCGGCACGATGACCAAACAAAAGCTAGAATGGCATAGTGTTGGGGGCAAGAGGGCCATGCGGGATTCAGTTCCAAACCCACGTGCGATAGCATGCTGCCTCCACCCAGAAGCTACGACCTTGATCAAGGAAGCCAACCTGAGCCATTATTGTGCAGACACATCCAACAAGTGTGTGGTTCCAACGCTCCGCAACCCCATTCTACTATAGAGAATAGGGAGTAGAGAGCTCATGAATCACACCCTCATGGTCAAAGAATGATGATGTGTCGCCAAAAAACTCACCACCGCGGTCACACCGAAAGCGCAGCAACTAGTGACGACTCTATTGCTGCCCGGACGCGTACCACGACTAGATGGTCTGGGCAACATCACTCTTTTCCCAAAGAAAAAAGACCGATGTGTAACTAGAATACTCATCAATCATGCGGGGGACGTACATGGCATGCTTAGAGAGAGACTCATCCTAAAGATGACCAAGGATGTTAACATGAACGAGCTTAAGAGGAGCACGTGCGCGAGAGGGGAAGGAGGGAAAAGGAAGGCGATGCATTTAACAAACTGCACAAAAGGTGCAACCGGCAACACAAAGGGCCCAAAAGGATTGGTTAGATAGTCCATCGGTGGGGAGGGTGCAAAGGAGAGAAGCTACGACCGGAGAGGGAAGATTGCAAAGACGACGATGAAGAAGGTGCAAGTTAGCCGAGCAAGATTGAGTGACAAGGGGAACGCCATCAACCGCAGGTGAAAAGACAACGCGGGTTGAGAACCTGTTACACGCCCTCACTAAGAGTTCAGTGACCATGGAGTACGACGCGGCCACTGGCGCAATCAATGACGGCGACGAGGCCGAGGATGTAGGTGGTGGAGAGCCCGCACACGTCGAGATTCGGGAAAGATGCTAAGTTAAAATCAAGAATCGAGACATAGAGAATGGAGGATAAGGTGAGGAAGCTAGTGGAGGAGGTGAGGCAGACCGTGCAATCATCGAGCACAGAGAAGGGGGCCCCATCACCGGTTTACACAGAAGTGATTAGAGAGACTGGAATAAAGTCTATAAATAGGGCACAAACGCGACACATGTGATCTGTTGCAACATCGTCGACCACCCAAGATGGAGCCATGACACGCTTGGTGCTGGATACGAGACAATAGGTACAAAACAATAGGTAGGTAGCAGCAACGGGCAAGGATCGGGCAAGATAACGTTGGGAGAAGCGGGACAAGAGGTAGGGGCAGCAAGTAGATCAAACAAAGGACACGTACCAATGTGCGGCGGGCGACGGGCCACTTAGCTCGACGTCAGCCATGATACGACAGAAGAGAGTGATGATGACATCCTCGGTAAGAGGACGGGCCGAAGGCATTGGTGGTTCACGGACGGGGAAAGCAAGCGGAGGAGCGCCAGGGGCTACAACAGGTAGAGGATCACCAAAGGCAACGTAAGCCCGACCACGGAGGATGGCACGCTGGCGAGCAATCCACTCACGAAGATAAGGGACCGAGGGAAGCGGGCACGCATCGTGAAAATGACCCACAACCCCGCACTTCCAACACATGGGTGGACAAGGACCGTCACCGTCACCACCACCTACGCCGTGCAGAGCAAGAATTGCAAGGGCATGAGCCACCGCATGTGGGAGGAGAGCGAGCAGAGTTTCGGACACAACCGGCTCAGAGGGAGGCTTGGAGACTGCCTGGAAGGAGCGAAGCCTATCCAATAGCACTAGCCAAACGTCCGCAGGAGTTTGATACGCAGCATGAAGGGTGAGAGCGAGGGGAAAGGAATTCAGAGCACCGGAAAAGACAGGTCCAAGACCAGCAATGATGAAGGTGAAAAAAGCATGATTGGTTTAGGAGGCGTCCGTAGTGAGAAACTTGCTTTGTAGGATCTCCGCAAGGCTCAAGTAGGCACCCAAGAACTCGTCGAGACGGCGACAAACACCTCAAAGATCAACGAGGAGAGATGTGGCCAAGCAAAAGGAGTCACAGGACTAAAGAAAGGGTAGACCAGGCCTCACGAGGGCAAGCACGAAGGGTGGCAGTCTATGCGAACCGATCGAGCTGGCGAAAGGAGAAAGAAGGGGCAGCTGAATGGAGGAGGTGGAATGTAAGAGCGTTATGATCAGGTTGAGCAGAGGGAAGGGAGGGAGGGGGATCATAATGCTCCCAAGGCCGTGCATGTGTGCCTAGGACATGAAGCGAGGGGACCAATTAGAGAACGAGGTGCCCGGGATGTGTCCTAGAGCCGGACACAAAGGCATCGATGTAGCGAAAGGAGGGTGAAGACCAGACAAGCCAACTGAGTGACCACGAATGTCATTGCATTGAGGCGAGCCTTCGTGCGAGCAAGGGCAGCAACCAGATCATTAGGAGGATGGGCGTTAACACGATCAACGCCACCGACCGGGAAGACACCGCCGGCAAGGATAGCGCCACTGGCATGCATAACACCACCGAGCGGAAAGGCACTACCAACGGGGAGGGCATCGACGGCCGCGACAGCATTGGAAGGGGCGACGACACCACATGGGGTAACGACACCATGACGACAACATTGCCCGAAGCAAAAGCATGGCGAGGGGCAATGACACCACCAAAAGTGACAACACCACTAAGGCCGATGCCACCGCCGGGAGCGACTGCACCATCGAGGGCGATGACACCATCGGGGGCAGTGACATTCCCGGTGGTAACAGCACCACCGGTTGTGACAACACTACTAGGACCGACGACACTGTCGGAAGCGACGACACAGACGAGTGTAAGAACAACTCGCATAGGATCACTGGAGGTGCTAGCACCACTAACGCCAAGGTCGACAACACAAGCAAGGTGGACGATGGGAACGAATGGGGGAACGTCAGAGGGAGGAAAGGCAAGGGCATCGAGGATGGCCGCCGAGAAGGGGAACAAAGGGGTCCGAGCAGGGTGTCGGTGGCAGAAGGGCGGCAAAGGGGGTGCACAAAGCGCCTCGAGGGTTGCGGTGATGGCGGCCGCAACGGCAAACCGCGGGGAGAGGGTGACAGGATCATTAACCTAGCGAAGATAAATGGAGGCCAGGGGGCTCAGGACATAAGGGGACACAGCTAGATGGGTCCCGCTTGCAGGTGGCATGGGTTGTAGCGGCAGCGGCTAAGGCGACAGAAAGGCCAAGATCCTCCATGACATTACTGGATGCAAAACGAGGGGCAAGGGACGCCAAGAATGTACAACTACAAGAGGAGTGAACGGTCAACGGAGGACAAGGGTAAACCATAATGTGAGGTGTGTCTTTAAGGGAGTGAATTAAGGGAAAGAGGGGAAGGAAAGGAGCAAGAGAAACGAGAACAAGAGGACAAAACAAATGATAAGAAGACCAACAGAAAAAATACCAACGAAGAAGCATGACACGTGGTTGAGCGGGAGCGGCACAGAGTAAAGAGAAGGGAGCACTTTGGAGGGGAAGGAAAAAGATGAGAACAGATAGAGGGGGAAAAGAGGGGGGGGACAGATAAGGAGCAGGGGAGAAGGGAAGAGAGGGCGAGGATGACAGGGAAAGAGAGAAGGGAAGAAATAGAGAATATGAAGGAGGGGGTGACAAAGAGAGAAAGGAAGAGGGAGAGAGAGATGGGGGAGGGAGGAGGAGGGGGGGAAGAAAGAGCCCGCAACTAGAGGGGGAGAGGGAGAGGGCGGAGAGGAAGGGGGAAGAAGGAAGAAGAAAAGCAGACGACAAGAGGAAGCATAGAGGACACACGAAGAGGTAATAAGGGGAGAAAAGTGGAGAGGAGGGGGGAAAAAGGGTAAGAGGGAGAGAGAGAGGAGGCGGACAAGGTGAGAAAGGAAAGCAAGAGAGTGGAAGAGAGAGAGAGAGAGAGAGAGAGAGAGAGAGAGAGAGAGAGAGAGAGAGAGAGAGAGAGAGCATAAAAGAGAGAGAGAGAATCAGAGAGAGAGAGAGAGAGAGATAGAGAGAGAGAGAGAGCATAAAAGAGAGAGAGAGAATCAGAGAGAGAAAGAGAGACAGAGGGAGGGAGGGAGAGAGAGAGAGAGAGAGAGAGAGGACGAGAAAGAGGGAGAAGAGACAAACAAAAGTGGGGAGGGATGGATGAGGAGAACAGGAATGGGGAGAGGGGAGATATTGGGGAGAGGAACGACCAGAGAGGAACAAGGGAGAGAGAGAGAGTTGAGGGATAGAGAGAGAGAGAGGAGATAGAGAGAAGAGAGAGGGGTGGAAGAAGTTGGGACGATGGTGGAGCTCGACGAAAGGGGAGAAGAGGGGGAGGAGGTGGCAGTAGTGAACGACCAAAGGCATGATGCACTGAAGGACACAACGGGGGCCAAGTGGGAGAGGGGAGGACACGTGGGGATCAAAGGGGATGGCCAAGAGGAGAGAGGCGGAGCAGCACCGAGTGACAGGGGAGGAGCAACAAAAGTCGGATGAAGAGGGGGGGGGGCATAAGTGCAACAGACCAGGGTCGAACGTCGAGCTTAGCCGATGGAGCCGATAGAGCACTGAAAGGGACAATGCGATCAATGGAGCAGACAATGAGGTGCAAGAGAAAGCCGATGGGAAGGAGGGAGGGCAAGCAAACTAGGGAAGGATGGAGGGTCGAGGGAGGAAAAAGGGGAAGGAAGAGAAAAGGAGAGAGGGAGGGAGAGAGAGTAGAGAGGGGGAGAGAGAGAAAGAGGGAGGAAGAGAGAGGGAGACAAAGACAGAGAGGGAAAGGAGAGAGAGGGAGAGGAGAGAGAAAAGAGAGATTGAGGGAGGAGGAGGGAGGGAGAGGGGAGAGGAGCCAAGGAGAGAGGGGAGAAGGGAGGGGAAGGTAGGTACAGGAGGAGAAGAAGGAGGCGGAGTGCAGTGGGAGAGGGGCGAAGGAAAAGGGAAGGAAGGGGAATGCGAAGGATAGATATGGAGAGAAGAGGGAGTAGAGGAAAGAAAGGTGAAGGCCGGGAGGGAGAGAAGCAAGAGGAGATGCACGAAGGAGAAGACGGTAAGGGGAGAGAGGGAGAGAGAGAGAAAGAGAGAGAGAGAGAGAGAGAGAAAGAGAATGAGAGGGAGAGAGTGAGAAAGAGAAAGGAGAGAGTGCGAAGTAAAGGAAGGGCAAAAATAGGGCCCGGGGAAAGGGAGAGGGAGAACGAGGGGACGGAGCAGGACAAGAGAAGAGGGAAAGGCAAGGAAGAGAAAGCAACAAGAGGAGCCCACACGCACGCAGAGAAGAACGAAGGGGAATGAGACAGGAGCGAAGGTGGCTGGATGCGCTATAGATGAGGAGGAAGGCACTGAAGGAGGTGAAGACGTGGGAGGAGCGCCAGCGACCACAAAGCCATCAGAGGTGTAGGCTGTGGGAGAGGTCGGGGGAGGGCGACAGCGATCCATGTAGAGAGCGTCGTAAGTCAGCTGCTCGAAGATACGAGCATGGTATCAAAGCTCTAACACCATGTTGAAGATGACAAGGTGAAGGGGAGGGAGAGGCTGTGAGAGGAGGGTTGGAGGAGAGCAGAGGAGGCGGGAGGCGGGTTCAACCAAGAGTTAGTCGTGGGACTAATTGTCCCTCTCCGATGTGAGGGGGAAGCGCTCCCAATAGTTGTGAGGAGGGAGGGCTCTTGAGAGTTGTGAGGGGGGAATCGAGGAGTTGAGAACTTGAGAAGGATTGAGGATGGAAAAATTGGGAACATTAAGTGGAAAAGTGTGAGAGAGCAGCTTGGTTGCGTGACCCGTAGCAAGTTGCACCCAAAACCTTGCGTGGCTTGCCACATGGTGTTGTGAACCACGCAAGACTCAAGCAAAACCGCTCGAGCAAAAGCCGAGCGTTTCCTCAAGGTACAAAGAGTTAGAAGACATACGTCTCGCAAGGAAAGAAGTTAGTCTAGGACTAAAACAGGCCTGCAACCATAGGTAGCGTCAAGTTTTCACTACTTTAGTACATCGTTGGTCATGTTGGAGGGGCAAAAAACTCTTCAAGATACCACCTCTAATGACAATTTACCCAGTATAGTGAACTCAATAACTTGGAGTTCCGTGGTCAGATTTAACCTCCAATTCATTTTGTGGTGCTTCCATAAACCATTCTAAAGCTCTTTGATTCTCTCATTGATCAGCTCGTTGTGTACGCCGTTTTGAGAAGAAATATTACTACTAGCAGGATCGAAGAGGCGTAACGTGTCATCATGTTTTATAAAAGACGGCTGGTGCATGTCCATCCTTGTTACTGATGATTGTGTATGGAACACAATGCAAGAGGAAAACCTACAAAAATATCCTCGCCATGACGTTGGTTGTTTTTAAAAAACACTTTGAAATTCTGGCCACCATAGCAAGCATGGCGCGACAACCCTATGGAGTGCCTTGAATTGTTGTCATAAAGTCCATGTTGATGTGGAACCATAGATTTATTTGAATCTGAAGAGGTTGAACAATTCCTTTTCACCTCCCCGAACAAGATTTTTTGTCGTTCAAAACTATGGCAGATATGAAGAATGATGCCATGTTGATCTGCATATGGTCCCAAATGTGGCATTTGCGAGCTTTCCTAATGTCCTTTCTTTTCAGAAGTTTCCATCTTGACTGGTGTTGTATAACTCATCCAAAAGAAGATTTCTTCAACTAATTCTTTAATGGCACACCAAATCTGCAAGTGAATCAGTACCTTCATTATACATTGTCCAACTAGACCTGGGACTTCATGTGTATTCTCAAGTCTTCAGAGTTTTTTTTATTCATCTCAATCATAAGCACTTTTGATTAGTTTATCGATGAGCTTATTCCTTCATGCAAACATTTTTCACATAACATTCACATGAATGCATGTTAGCACATCCACATGAAAATCTCTTAGACTGAAATCTATAATGGGCTTTATGTGATATGTAGTTACTTGAATGAACCATCCATGTTCACAAGTTTGTTCACTTCCCAATACACTTGTTGATACAAAACTTCACGAGTGAGTTAATTGGTCATACATGACTCTTCAAAACCCATTGTAGACAGGCTCACAAGGTAGAGGTCTTGTTTGAAAAACAACATGCTTGTCTGAGGTAGAGAGTTCGATCAATAACTAAGATCATACAAAATATTTGGTTCTTTTTCGGACAACATTCTATGTCATGGTAAAAGCTGAACTTCATACACAATATTTGTTTCTTTTTCGGACAACATTCTATCCAGAAACTCTGTATACAAGTGCAATGTCTTCAATGTGTGCATGACCACGAATATCCTTTTCATGTAATAGATTATGTAGCACCGATTTGCAATACTTCTCTTAACATATACATGAATGGTTCTTCTCCACCGTCATAAAATCGGAGGAGAACGACTTCGATTGCTCGAATGAATATGTTAGTCGCCATGATGTAATACACCGTCGGATGTGCCATATGTAAGGCTTGTTCAAAGGAAAGTGGTTTATTCTTGTTTTGCTATCCTAATGCATTGTGAATCCATTGGTTTGGATTTTTCTTTCTTTTAAATCTATGGATTAGATGGAAAAACTGTTTTTAGGTGAGATTCTTGGTCTCAAATGTTTGATTTTGTGCTCATTTGGTACTTTTATTTCAACCATACAAGGTAGGTCATGTCCTTATGTGCTCATCAGTTTTGTTAATGTGAAATGTTCCAATGATGAGCTAGGTAAGCAATTCTACATTGCCAAAGTTAATGGTCATTATCATGAAAAAAATGTTCCATATAATGACATTATATCACATTTTCAATGATCAAGAAACATATTGAAATTGAACTCATGAAGAAGTGTGGTCTCTCTCCAACCTCACTTTGCAGTTTTACAAGAGACTGGAGAAAGGCACTGACATGCAAGCAAAACCTCCAGAAATCAATGGAATTAGCTACATTTTTCTTAGAATTCCTTGATTCTAAGAGTAAGGGTTGGTATCTGCTAATCAACGAGGTTGTTCACTTTTTTAGAGTCAATGATTCTCTGTCCAGTGGCAATGATGTTGCCAAAGAACTCAATAAAAGAGCAAGCAATCATTCAATCGTTCCCAATCACATATCTCATTTAACGATCTTAAGAAGTTTTCTAAGGAGTCCATTGTGCTCCTTTCGGGTGAATCAATCATGCGGATGCTGTTGAGGTTAACGGCAAGAAATTCATGAAGGAGCGGCCAAAAACGTTGACCATGGCTGCCATGAAAATCTCATTGGAATGTTTTTGTCAAAAGAGCGTTTTCTTGAACTCATGGTGTCCATTTGTAGTGGGAAATGATGTCTTTATGTTCTTAAGTAATGCATTTGACTATTTTCACTGTTTAGTTTGTCACTGTTAAAACATTTTGCCCCTGAAGGTTAGTCAAAATGTTCATATGCTCATTGAAAGACGTGTCAATTTTGATGGTAATGTTGTTCAACACCCAATAGTCCTCCCACCTCAGTATCTCACTGATTGTATTTATCACAAAACGTAAAAGTGCGATGCGCTGTGACTTAAGTAGCCTGATGAAACCTCGCGGAGTGTCTCGTCCACCTAGATTTTTAGCTTACTCATTTTTTGCTTGCTCATTTCATAGGTATCCTTGACCATCGTTATGTTGCACAACTTAGGGTCTTTTGGATGATGGACGCAATGCTGTTGAGGTTGTGCATAATAGAACCTCCCTTAAAACTCCTCTATAAGAGATGTATATTATGTAGAAATGGTACAAACGTTTGAGATGTTAAGGGCGATATAAGTAAGCATGTTGCAAGGACTACTTTAATCTCCTCTACTTCCAGGAAATCCACATGGACAAGCTACATCATGCTCCTTATCAGAAGTTCCACTCGGCCACATCCATGGATGTGGACTATGTGTGTCATCATGCGATTGTTGGACCTTCCTTTTGCTACTACCTTTTGTTCTACGTTTTGTCACTATTTCTATGTTATAAATTGCTTGATTAGAGGTAGCATTGATTTCTTGCCATTTATGTTTACATAGAATGTCTTGGTACTCTAGTCTACATGAAGATTCTGCTTGTACATGACATTTGAGCTGAGGATAATCTTGTGGTCGCTCATTACTCGAGTCCATCAAACCATTATTGTGTGTTTTATTTCTCTTTGCTGAAAGAGTCCTTTACAAAGTCGATCAATTTGAAAACTTCTCTGGATGGTATTCCCTTTAAACACCCTTGAATTAGTGCAATATCAACTTAACATGTGTTTTCTAAAACATTATCTTATTTCATTCCAACATGAACGCTGTTATGGTTGCCACTCCTTACGGATATGACACCATCCTAATCGTGGTGGAAAGATGTTTAGTATTCTCTGATTCCATGCTGCCATGAACCCATGTTATTGTGGAAGAGGCAACATGGTTGCTCTTGGACTAAATCATGGGGCTCTATTATCGGCCAAGTACAATCATCAACGATAGAGAAGACCGCTTCACGAGTTTGTTTTGGGGTGAACTAATGAGCTCCTATGGCAGATTGATCCAGATATCATTCACTTTCCACCGTTAGACAAACAAGCAAGTGGAGTAGACCAATCAAATGGTTAAGCAGCTCCACTCTTTACTTGAGCCCCATGGCACCAGTTAGCAAGCTAAGTTGAAGACCAACAAACTACCATACAACTCAAGAACTTCCATCGCAACTAATAATACTACTTTTGAAGTGGTACATGACAAATTCCTTGCCACAACATTTGGATTGGAAAGCAGAGAAACATCCTTGTGGTCGACATCTGTTGGAGGGAATTTGCAATTGTTTTGTAGAGAATAAGGCAAACCTTTTCAACAAGTTAGGGAGCCATGATGCAAGCAGCCGACAACATTACAAAGATGACAGTTTGTACGGAGGCGATTGCATCCTCCTCATCATTGTAAGTATCAGCCTCCGATGTCATCACTTTACGATGCTAAAACCACGGTGATTGGGAACGTTTGAGATCAAGACAATACAAACACACATTTTTTGTTTCCGATAAGAAATGTCATTTCATATCTTGGTGTATGTGCTAGTATGGTATTTGTTTCATTTCTTCTAAATCAGCAAGCAGCAGCAACACATGATCCTAATAAGAAGTTTAATGGAGGAGACGTTACTCATCCACCCTTGGTGTAAGTAGATGGGGATACCGAGTATGTGATTGGATAAATCCTTTGATGTCAACGCCGTGGAAAAAGACCAAGTGTTTTGTTAAGTGGCATGGCTATGACTTGACACATAACATTTGGGAGGCCTAGGACAACCTCCAACACGTCAATCATCTGTTGGAAGTTTGCTTTCATCCTCATTGGCCTATGGACGCTAGTGCACCAGGACGTCGCAACTAAATGTGGAGAAAGTCTAACTTCCTTGATGTACACGAGTCCCTGAACTCCATAAGTAGGCATTTTTACATGACATGTATGGTTTACCGCTTTTTGACGTGAGGATTTTCATGTGGTTCTGTTTAGGGCACTTTGTGATTTTGCTCCAAAAGTTTTCAATTACTTCAACCACCTTCTTGAAGGGTCAACAAAAGAGTCACAATCTATAAAGATGTTTATGTAGTGTTCTTTGACTTCTCGACAACGCTGGATGTTTGTTAATATGCACCTCAACATTCTCAAAGGCCCTCAAATTTTTAGCGGATATTCTTGAAGTAGCCACTCTTGACTCGAGTTTGGATGCATCCCTCATTTCAAGCATTGAGGACCAAACATATGCCTTATTCCTAGTCTTGACATTTATATGTGTGTTTGACTTACGAAGCACTTGTCATCAAAGTACATGTACTGCTTGGCACAGTTTTTTCATGTGTTCCAAATCATGAGAATTGTTTTTGCCCGACACCTCATCCTTGTAAACCACCAATGTTTCTTTTGGTGTAACAATGTAAAGACCCTTAGTTTACGCACGAGGCAAACCGTGATGCATTTTTGGAAATTGGTTTATTGTGATTTGTTTATCAGTGAAGACTCGAGCGATGCCAGGTTGAAGAGACCTCACATGATCGATTCCTTGTCAAGCTCGGAATTCTACGATGTAAGGTATACGAGAAAAATAAGTAGATCATGCCGTGCATAAAATTTGACTTTGGAAAGCCACGTTAATTGAGCCTTTACAAGCATGGTCCGCACACAGTATCCTTTAGCAATAAAGCATATGCATATCAAGTGAAGATGGAGTTCAACGACAACTTTATAAAAATCTGGAACAAGATGAAATTGAGTTGATAATAAATAATAAAAGATTAGGGGTAGAAGGGGAACAACTGAAAGACATGGAAATATTTATAGATTTTTCTCATAAACAATGGTTGAGATTTCTTTGTTCCTAAACAAAACTCATAATGGATGGAATACATTTTAGAAATGATAAGCCTTTAAAACATATAAAATTATTTGCAGAAAGAAGAAGACAAATAAAAATTTAGTACGAGCTTCTACAAGAAAAACAAATATGGATAGAATATAGATATAAAAAAGGAGATGTAGATATGGATTTAGATGAAGATATGGATAGAGATGTAGATAGTTAAAAATATAGATGTAGATATAGATATTGATATGGATTCATACATAGGCAAACCTATTAATTAAAAAAGTTCAAAAAGAATGAATACATTGAGATAGATAAAAATAGAATTCAGGATAACATGTACATGCAAACATGAACCAAGGCATGTAGAATGTAACTTATGCATATGTTTGTGTATGTACATATACGTGAATATGAAAATAGATTATGGTAGAAATAAACATACACATATAAACAAAGATGAAGATAAGCATTTATAGATAGAAAGATAGATATGAATGTATTCATTTGCCATTAAAGATATGAATACAGGTTTTAGATTAACATACAAATATGTAAAACTAATTTTACATATACATATAGATTTCAATGTATTTATTGACGTATGTAGGTATATAAACATAGATAGACATGAATGATGATCTATATAAACATAGTCATGGATGCATAAAAGCGTTCATATAGGTGTACAGATTTATATACATATGCTTAAGCATATACGATTATTCTTGGATGTACTAAAAAACATACATTGATTCTGAAACTTCAATCTATACAGATGATTCTTGAGTTTTGATCTATATTGGCAGTCATTTATGTATCTATATGTTTTGGAATGTTTACATCTACATGTACACCTTAAATACGGCTTGTATCTGTATTTGTATTCATGATTCTATACATCTATGTGTATGTATATTGATGTAAAGAGTAAACAATATTAACCATATTTACATGTATGTACCTCTATCCACTTCCACATACACTTATCTTGATCTAAGCTGATAACAAAATCTATACTCACACATGTAGACATGTTAATGCATATCTCTATGCATATATATATGTATGTATATATATTTGTTTTTTTCAAAAAGTTGTTTTTCTATGTGTACCAATATCGTTTCATGCTCATAGATAAATTTACGTTCACATATGTATGCACGATCTATTTTCTAAAAGTCTTGATTCATGTCTTTACCTACATGTTTTTCTTAACTTTAGTTAGATGTAGCGCCATGTATTAATGAAATTATATTTCAGATCAATATCTTTATTGAAATCGCATGTGAGATTAATTGATTTATTTATATCGCTATCTAGATCTGAATCCATATCTATGTCTATTTTCATGCACACATTTACATCTACATCCATGTTTTCATCTCCATACATATTCTTACAATATATAATTTATGTTTAGCTCCTATACATGTTGTTTGTTTTATCTGAAATGAATTCTAACTCATGTTCTTCTTTTTTTTACTAAATCTAGATCTTGATAATGCTGATCATATGCAAAATACATCCCATTTATTCAAACTTA
>SZWC01025685.1:0-12773 GCA_023375785.1 Penium margaritaceum
TGCTGCTGGGAGGAAGGTCCGGTCGTCCTCCCCCGACGGCGTGGCCTGGAGCCATAGTGCGCTGCCCCGCGACGCTGTAGCCCAACATCTGCTTTGTGCCCAACGGCAGCACCCCGTGCTCGGTCCGCAGCGCACCGGACAAGCGCAGTGCCGCAGCGCTACTGTCCCTGCCTCCTCCACCCACCGCTCCCGTCAGCTCGCATACCACACCTCACTCAGCTGCTGGTAGAGTCGTGGTGCTGGTCCCTGCTGCAGGCCGTCGAGAGAGGGGAAGGCGCGGAACACGTGCACTCGGAGCTCCTCCTCCACCCGCCGCCACAGGGGGGTGAGTAACTCAAGAGTCCCGGCGGAGGGCAAGAAAGAGCCGAAGTCAGAGACCAGAGCGTGGAGGAGGGAGCCTGTGGCGCATGCAAAGGCGAGCGGCGCCCGGTCACGGGCGTTGAGGAAGCTCCGCCACAGCGGAAGGGCAGCTGCACCTGCCACTGGGCGAGCAACTGCAGGTCCCAGTCCTCTGTCGCACGGTCGGTAGCCGCCGTCACCTGTAGTAGTGAAAGGACCGCCGCCCACACGGCGTCGTCGAAGTGCTGCAGCACCACGAGCCACCATCGCTCAGGAGGTAGGGCCAGCACGCAGAAGTCCACCCGCGGGATGATGCAGAGCCGGAGGAGGGTCATTGCTGCCTGTACGTCCTCCATGCGGCCGAGCTGCCGGAGATCACGGGTCTGCTGCGGTAGCCACGCCTTTGCCCACTCCTCCTGGAAGGCTTGATTGCCGACCGGGCAGCCTAGGACCTCCACTCCTCCGGTCGTCCAGGGCAGCTCGGCGAGCGTTGGGGAGATGGCTTCCGTCAAGCGCTGCCACAGCAGGCACTTCCCAGGCTGAACGCGAAGGCCGCGGAGAGCTGCAGCCTCCACAAAGGTCGCTATGCAAACCCCTAAGAGGTGGGGGGGGGCGCAGACGGGCGCGTCGTCNTTGGTCGCCACTCTCCGCCAGAAGGGTCTGGGATGCCGCCTGTAGAGCGGGGACCAAGGTGAGGTCGAAAAGTGCTGGGCCGAGTGGGTCACCCTGGCGGACGCCGCGGGCGCTCTCCAGGACGGCAGGTGTGTCGACGTCGAAGAGGAGGAGCTGGGCAGGGCAGAGGGAGAACTGCCGAAGGTAGGGGATCCAGGATCCCAGGCCTGAGTCAAGCTTGTCGTGAACACTGACCCTCGCTCCACCTCGTTAAAGGCGTTGCGGATGTCGAGTCGGAGTAGCCAGAAAGAGGGGTTGGCGGTGAGGATGGCCCGGATCCCTCGTACCAGGAGCGCTGCACCGTCGGGCACACCCACGCCGTACTGATGTGGCCGGAGGACGGAGTCGAGCTTATCCTTGTCTCGAAGTAGGAGCAGCTTCCCCGCCAGTCGCGTCCACACCTCGCCCACCGCGATCGGGCGCACTCTTTCCTCCTCTGAGGACCCCTTCAGCACAGGGATGACCCTGCTGCGGCTGATGCAGGAGGCTGCCTCTGCCTGTAGGCAACCCTCGGGCATGCGGCGGAGGACCCCTCCAAGGCCCTCCAAGGCCGCAGGCGAGTCCAGGACGAGGTCGCGAAGCAGGTCTGTGGTGAGGCCCAGTGGCCCAGTGCTGGAACCGCGTGGCGCCTCCCTGAGCACCTCCTCCACCATGGCATCCGTGAGTCCGGTGGGTCGAAGTCCGGTACCCACTCGGGCAGAGGGAGGAGGCCTGCCGGGTGGCGCTCGCGGAGGGCCGCGACTGTCTCAGCAGTGCCCGCTGCGGAGGGCCGGTCCTCAAACTGCTGCACCGCCCGGGCAAAGGCGCCTGTATGGGCCAGGCTCGCCGCCCGCCGTCGCGCTTTTGCCGCCTCCACCCCCTGTGCCGCCGCGGCCTGACGGGTGAGAGGGCGGGAGACAACTCGGGCGCGTGCGGCCGGGCGAACCTGCTCCAGTATCTCCTCCAGTAGCCCTGCCCAGTCGCCGGCCTCGAAACGGCTACACCTCTCCAGAATGATGTCATCTGTCCTCCACAGCTCGCGGGCCGGCCCCCATCGCCCGCCTCGTCGAAGACGCCAGCGGCGGCCTGAGACGAAGGACGGGTCGCCAATCTGCTCCTCGGAATGTTTTCGATCAGTATGTGACTGCCATGCAAGTCCCATGCCACCTCGGCATCATGAGGAGGTTTTTTGTCCATATCCCCGCCGCTGTCGTTGTTTAGGGTAAGTTTGGATGGCCTCGCACAACCGTGCGACGTCCTCCAGCTGCCTACGGGCGCACGACGTGAGCCTTACTACGTCGCACGACCGTGCAGTCGAGCATCCGGAGGACAACCACCGGACATATGACATCCGCGGTCGCACACGCGAGACAGTACGCTGAACTGGACGTAGCACAGATTTCAAGGACAGCACGGCCATTGCTACGCCATCCAAACTTACCCTTAAAGTGTGGCAGGTACACGACTTGAGGTGGCGTGAGGGGTGTGCAGTGTGGCATGTTACAACGATGTGACTGCGCGACGTGCTGCGCTGTCGACTTTAGAGTGACCTGTGCTTCTTTCATGTTCTGAAATCGTTTTGCAAAACGTCTCAGAAATGTGTTCACTTGTGTTTCGGTGTTTGCTGCGCTATGCATGTCTGCTTTCTGGACTCAGGATAATCCGTGCTCCTGTCTTTGTATCCATTTCTGCCTGCTGCACCACAACAGACAGCCTACTGCATCGAGCCGCGGCAGCAGAGGTGATGGCGCTGCTCGATCCTTCACGTGTGGCGGAGGCCATCCAACTGATTGAAGACTCCGTCGAGCCCATCGCCGCTAGGTACCGTATGATTGTGAAGATTGCAAAGGTACTATAAAAACATACAAGGCCTCTGGAGGAGTAGGAACAGGATGCCCACGCATCGTGTCGGTTACTTTCCGAATGTTTTCTTCCGTCTTGCTTTCATCTTCCTGGAAGGAAGATGAAACCAAGACAGAAGAGGAGGTTATGATGCAGTGTGGCATGACAGTGGTTGTGATGTAGTGTGGCATGACAGTGGTCGTGATGTAGTGTGGCATGACAGTGGTTATGATGTAGTGTGGCATGACAGTGGTTGTGATGTAGTGTGGCATGACAGTGGTTGTGATGTAGTGTGGCATGACAGTGGTCGTGATGTAGTGTGGCATGACAGTGGTTGTGATGCAGTGTGGCATGACAGTGGTTGTGATGCAGTGTGGCATGACAGTGGTTGTGATGTAGTGTGGCATGACAGTGGTTGTGATGTAGTGTGGCATGACAGTGGTTGTGATGTAGTGTGGCATGACAGTGGTCGTGATGTAGTGTGGCATGACAGTGGTTGTGATGCAGTGTGGCATGACAGGGGTTGTGATGTAGTGTGGCATGACAGTGGTTGTGCTGTAGTGTGGCATGACAGTGGTTGTGATGTAGTAGGGCATGACAGTGGTTGTGATGTAGTATGGCATGACAGTGGTTGTGATGTAGTATGGCATGACAGTGGTTGTGATGTAGTATGGCATGACAGTGGTTGTGATGTAGTATGGCATGACAGTGGTTGTGATGTAGTATGGCATGACAGTGGTTGTGATGTAGTATGGCATGACAGTGGTTGTGATGTAGTATGGCATGACAGTGGTTGTGATGTAGTATGGCATGACAGTGGTTGTGATGTAGTATGGCATGACAGTGGTTGTGATGTAGTATGGCATGACAGTGGTTGTGATGTAGTATGGCATGACAGTGGTTGTGATGTAGTATGGCATGACAGTGGTTGTGATGTAGTATGGCATGACAGTGGTTGTGATGTAGTATGGCATGACAGTGGTTGTGATGTAGTATGGCATGACAGTGGTTGTGATGTAGTATGGCATGACAGTGGTTGTGATGTAGTGTGGCATGACAGTGGTTGTGATGTAGTGTGGCATGACAGTGGTTGTGATGTAGTGTGGCATGACAGTGGTTATGATGTAGTGTGGCATGACAGTGGTTATGATGTAGTGTGGCATGACAGTGGTTATGATGTAGTGTGGCATGACAGTGGTTATGATGTAGTATGGCATGACAGTGGTTGTGATGTAGTATGGCATGACAGTGGTTGTGATGTAGTGTGGTATGACAGTGGTTATGATGTAGTATGGCATGACAGTGGTTGTGATGTAGTATGGCATGACAGTGGTTGTGATGTAGTGTGGTATGACAGTGGTTGTGATGTAGTGTGGCATGACAGTGGTTGTGATGTAGTATGGCATGACAGTGGTTGTGATGTAGTATGGCATGACAGTGGTTGTGATGTAGTGTGGTATGACAGTGGTTGTGATGTAGTGTGGCATGACAGTGGTTGTGATGTAGTATGGCATGACAGTGGTTGTGATGTAGTGTGGCATGACAGTGGTTATGATGTAGTGTGGCATGACAGTGGTTGTGATGTAGTGTGGCATGACAGTGGTTGTGATGTAGTGTGGCATGACAGTGGTTGTGATGCAGTGTGGCATGACAGTGGTTGTGATGTAGAGTGGCATGACAGTGGTTGTGATGTAGTGTGGTATGACAGTGGTTGTGATGTAGTGTGGCATGACAGTGGTTGTGATGTAGTGTGGCATGACAGTGGTTGTGATGTAGTGTGGCATGACAGTGGTTATGATGTAGTGTGGCATGACAGTGGTTGTGATGTAGTGTGGTATGACAGTGGTTATGACTCTCCTTCGCAGCATCTGTGTTGCCTCTTGGAATGCGGTGATCATTCCCGCAAAAATTATTCTTTTTTTATGCATCTGCGTTTGTGTAGTGCTGAAAGTGAAGCGAGTGACGGCTTCTTTTAGCCAATCACTGCTTGGTTGTGAGGAAAAACAGAATGTGTGTGTGTTGGGCGCTTGGCACTGTCAGACAGTGGAAGCGAGCCCAGAAGGGAGGCTGTGAGGGGGAGGGGGCTTTTGCGCTTCCATGTCTTCTGACGCTTGTCGGGGCGACAGCAGAGTTCAATGTCAGACTCGTCTGTTCTGAACCAGTGTGGGAGACTGAGGGAGAAAGTGTGGGAGACTGAGGGAGAAAGTGTGGGAGAATGAGGGAGAAAGTGTGGGAGAATGAGGGAGAAAGTGTGGAAGAATGAGGGAGAAAGTGTGGGAGAATGAGGGAGAAAGTGTGGGAGAATGAGGGAGAAAGTGTGGGAGGTTGTGAGAGGACACAAAGTGTTGAATACCGTTGTTGAGAATGAGGGTGGACTTTTTTCTTGTGTGTCAAAAACTGAAAATACAAAACACCATGCTGTCATGCTGTCATGTTCATTTGAAAAAACATTTAAAAAAAAATTTATAAAATAAAACATACTGAACACCGGTGAAATGAATGAATGAATAAACAAATAAATAAATGCTCCTTTTTCTGTCACTGCTTGGTATGTAATGCCCTTCTTCTTTTCTCCATTGTTTGTCTCCAGTGGCGACACGTTGGCCGAGGGTGTGGGCAAGTGGAGTGTCGACGACTGTGCGAGCGTACACCATACGCTGCAAACCGTGCTCAAGGATGAGGACGCGGCCCGCAGTAAGTTTGCAAGGGATGGGGTGAAGTCAAGATTGCCATAAGGCGAATGCAAAGCCCTTCTATGTCCAAAGCTATGCAGGTGAGCCTGTTCCTTTGTTTCAAAGGCAGGCTGGATGCTGTATGCCTGAGGGAATCTACGTTCTGATCAGTTAAAGTCAAGGGCGTCGTCTTTCTTCATCTGGTGTTGCGGGGTGGTTCCGATCCCAATGTGGGGAAACTTCGAGGTTCTTGTTTGTCCCCTTTCAATGAAGTGCTGCGCATCGGAGGCACATCGTTGAGGGCTAAGGCATGGGAGACGATGCCATGTGCCACGTCCCCAGAGACAGACAGACAGACATAACGCTCGCAGTTTTCGACGCGTGTGGAGTTGAGGCTTGTCGGAGGGGAAGCATGCCATGCCTGTGGCACAAGAGGGAACGGCGGAGAGGGTCATGGCGCCCCCTAGCCTTGGCACCAGCTGCCAAGCCGCTCGTGTGTCCGCACCTCTCAGCTCTCTCTCTCTCTCTCTCTCTCTCTCTCTCTCTCTCTCTCTCTCTCTCACGTGCCTGTCCATCTGAGCTCACTTCCAGTGTCCCCTTGCTCCTCGCTGAGGTGGGACAGGCTCTTACAGCAACCTGAGCCGGCCGATGTGCGTCCGTCACAGACATGCGCTGGGACAGCTAGACTCATCCCATGCGTTCTGCGGGTTCCTTCTGGGTTTTTCGTCGTTCCATGTGCAGGGTGGAAGGAGCGGTGTGCGCAGCGCTTCCCATTCTCAACGGTGTTCAACGGCGCAAGGAGCTCCGCAGTCGTCGGTCTGCCGAAGGAAGCGGTTGCTTTGTCAGGCGGCGGCGGCGGCAAGGGAGCAGACGATGATGAGGATCCGGTGGAGGGAGGCGGTGGCACAGCACCGCTCGCCAACGGACAATGAGTTTCTTCATGAGGTTGAACGAGGGGGCGATTGGCCATTGCGCAGCTTCCGAGAGAGCAAGTTTATGGTCAACCGCATTGGAAACTGGGCAAGGGCAAGGGTGATGTCATTTGGGAGGCTGAGGCTGAGGCGGAAGGTCGGAGGCTACAGGATTGGCTACTGAGAAGATGTGGAGGACGGGGCTCTGTCCCCTATTCGGCTGTGAACAGCACACCGTTGACCTACGCCCAAGAGCTGACGGAGGAGAAGGAATGTGACCTGCCTCGTGATTGCCGTATGCATTGTTCCGTTGCTTCGGAAACTACGAACATTGCTGCATGCTCCCAGCTCGTCTTGACAGCCGCCTGTCTTTCTGGCGACAACCAAGAAGTGAGGGCACTGATCAACGAGTTCAGCGTAGAAGTTTGAAGTCCATGCTCTTCACGTCCGTGACAAGGTAGGATCAGGTGCCACATGGCACAACCATGAATTGCATCTTGCTGCCGCGCTATCATGGATGGCCATGGGCCACATTGAGAAAAGAGGAGAGAAAAAGCACAGAACGAAGGTTTCCTCCTTGCAATGGGATGGTTTCCGATGCTCAAGGGTATCATCAACTTTGCAAAACTTCGCGCTCTGGCCGAGCCAAACAATTTTCTGCAGGCTTTACTGTGGCTGGGTCAGAAGAGATCAGAGGCGGTGTCATGGTAGAAAGTAGTGGATTACCATGGATAGTCATGCTAATGCCACAAGCTTGCATGAGTATGCTCCAACCTGGACCCACCAGGTGGCGTCTCCTTCACAGTAAAACTAGTCTTTCAATGCCCACATTCATCACACGGCTTTCCATTGACAAGCTTTCTTCAAATTGACTTTATTAACTATAGTTCAATGGTAACTTCTCATACTTATCAATGTCCATCGTCACATCAACGTTTCGAGTCCAGATTGACAGTGATTGGCCTTCGATGATGCTCTTTTTATTGTTTTCACTGGCATTGATATCAGAGGGAGTATCATAAATCCTAATTTGGGCCAAGTGGCATGATTTCGACGTCAAAAGAGTGCGCTTGGGACCAAATCTGTATGGGAGAAGTTGTTATGTATGATTCAAATCCTGCCAAGCCCTGTGCGTATCAATGCACACCCTGGTGCCAACATAGAATTTTCCCATCTGATTAGGAAGAAGGTAGATTTATGGATAGAGTTGTATGAAATTTGGTTTAATTTTTGAAATATAATTTATTATTTTAATTGATAAAACGCTTCATCAACTATGGAGATCTCCATCGAGGGGTTTGAATGGAAGCACAAAGTTCCTCAACCAAGCTGGCTTTGGACCAGTTATGGAGTGGCCTCTCTTTCTCATGTTTCGACCAATGCTCCTGAAAGAAAAGAGCAATACGCGGAAAGTTCAGCTTGTGTTGCCGACGCGTTGCGACCAATTGTGAGACGCACGTTTCGCCGTCGTTTTGCTGGACGAGAGACTGCGCGCGTTTTCGCGTCGAAATGTGTCGATGGACAATCGAAACGAAAATATCTCGAGTGAGTCATCATAAGGTTTGGCACGCCAACGCTGAGGAATGACCAGGAAACACTTAGGCGTCGACTTTCGACTTCGATTTCTCTCGTACGAAAGTCGTCTTTTTTTGTGCGGACCAGTGAATGCCGTTTCTAGAAGGCGTCGTTTCTAGAGGTGGTAGGGCCTTGGAATTCGGATCGGAGTCCGCTTGTGGCTCTGCGACCAAGTCGTGATCGTCTCCATGTGCTGACTCGCATCAACCGCCCGTCACACATCGCCTTCCCTGCCGCTGAAGGCCGTACTTAGATCGTCGGCTGCATGTCACTGTTCCATCTCTGTGTGCGTTCCTCGTCCCCCGCTCCTGTCGATCTCAGGCGTCGTTTCTGTCGTCGCTCAATCACGCTCCTCACCACCGTCGCAGACCGTTCCTCCCACATCAGCCGATCGCGTGCATTGCTATTGACAAGGCTTTCAGCATTCTGGCTTTCAGCAAAGTCTTGACGTTGAGTTGGGAAGAGAAGGCGCTTTGAAGAGCTGAGGCGGTGACTGAGGTGGCACGATGGCCAAGTTTGGGGAGGGCGACGCGCGGTGGATAGTGGAGGACAGGGCGGACGGCGCAAACGTTCACAACTGGCACTGGAGCGAAAAGGACGCGCTGCCCTGGGTGAAATCCAGGCTGGCAGAGCTGCTTGAGAACAATATAGTTCTGGACGGGCAGGGCGGGTGCCACATAAAAATCGCAAAGGTGGAGAGAGTGGACGGCGAGGCTTACGTCAACATCCGAAAAGGAAAGATAATACCCGGCTACGAATTCAGCATCAAACTTACGTGGCAGGGCGAAGTGAAGGATCTGCAGGGCGGTGTGGTGGCGGCGGCGAGCGGGGCGGTCGACATTCCTTACGTGGCAGACGAGAACCATGACGAAGACCCTGACGTCAGGGTGACGGTGGCGGGTGACGTCACTCCGCCGGTCCAGCGGCTGCTGGATGCCATGGTGGCGGAAGGGCGGCCTCTGATTCGCCGACAGATCGCTGTCCTAGTGAAGGAGCTTCAGGCCGGCGGGCCGGCGAGGGAAGAGTTGGAGAAGAAGAAGAAGGATGCAGCAGGAGGAGGAGGTAAAGGGAGTGGAGGGGGCGCGCAAGCAAATGCTGCCGCAATAGCGGCAGCAGCCAAGGAGAAGGCCGAGGCTGCAGCACAAAAGGAGAAGGCGGCGAAGGAGCTGAAGAAGAAGAAGGAGGAGGAAGAGAAGAAGGGAGGGAAGACGATCTCGATGACTCAGCGGTTTCACTGTCGGCCGTCGGATCTGTACGACGTGCTGATGGATGAGCGGCGGTGGATGGCGTTCACCCACTCCAAGGCGCAGGTCAGCCGAGAGGTCGGCGGATCGTTCTCGTTGTTCGACGGCGCGGTGTCGGGCAGCAACGTGAAGCTGGAGACGAACTCCATGATTGTGCAGAAGTGGCGGTTCAACACGTGGCCCGACGGCGTCTACTCCATGGTGGGTCGGACATGCAACGTTGGACGCCATTNGGCCGAGGCTGCAGCACAAAAGGAGAAGGCGGCGAAGGAGCTGAAGAAGAAGAAGGAGGAGGAAGAGAAGAAGGGAGGGAAGACGATCTCGATGACTCAGCGGTTTCACTGTCGGCCGTCGGATCTGTACGACGTGCTGATGGATGAGCGGCGGTGGATGGCGTTCACCCACTCCAAGGCGCAGGTCAGCCGAGAGGTCGGCGGATCGTTCTCGTTGTTCGACGGCGCGGTGTCGGGCAGCAACGTGAAGCTGGAGACGAACTCCATGATTGTGCAGAAGTGGCGGTTCAACACGTGGCCCGACGGCGTCTACTCCATGGTGGGTCGGACATGCAACGTTGGACGCCTTTGCATGCATGGCTATAATTTGTTTTTCTCTTCATGCCATAGCCACTGCGCTCAAAACGTTCTGCATGCAGTGCGTTTCCGTGGTGAGGATGATTCTATGGGTTCAAGGGACAAAGAGTGCATGGTTCATCTCCCATGTGGATGAATGGATGCAGGTCTGCAGGCCTGTGCTTGTCCGAACATGGTGTGCATGTGTCAGTCAGGACAGCTGTTTTCACTCCGTCGAATGTGAAGCCCTTGCTGTGTCCTGTCGCAGTGATCACTCTTTTGAAGAGGAGAAAACGGGTTCTAGTGCGGTTTTGTAATTGTTTACTTCTTCTAGTAGTACGGTGCAAAGATTGAGAAGGCAAGTCAAGTGGCTTAAGAAGCATCGGCGCAGAGTGAGAGAGAGCGCACACTGATTGAGTGCAGAATCGTTGCCAAAAGAGGACGCACATTTGGCTGAAGCCCTTAGCATTCTAAATGGAAATCGAAACCATCTCTGATTTCAACTGGAATGAATCCTACGTCAAGTGGAAACTGACCTGGGTCAGTCGAAATGAAATGAACTGGGACCTGGTTTCGACTTGTCAAAACCTTGCGAAAATCAAGCAGAGATTGAAACTACTTCAGTCTCAATTGAACTCATTTTCGCTTGACCCACACAAGTTGGGTCGCATAAATGGTCAAAGTGGAAATTGAAATCAAAGTGGAAATGGGAACCAAATGTAAACATGTGCCATCTTGACTGGAACAAAACTCAAAAACTGATTTCGATTCGTGAGTGGAATTCGAATGAGTTAAATTCAAAATTGAAATAGCCCAATTCTTGGTTCTGGCTTTATTTAACATCCTTCGCAAATTGCAAGTTGCGGCTGCCATGGAAGTTCCTTCGCGGAACTGTACTTGCTCTGGCCAGTGGTCAAGCTTGTCTCCTGTCTCCTCCGCTAGCCATGCGGCAAGCACAGCTGGTTGTCAACGCGCTGAAAAAGCTCCACACGCTGACCCCAATACCATCAACACCTACAACGCCTCCGACTCGGCGTTGGAGTTGGTGCTCATGGTGTCTGTGTTGTTGTCGTTACCTTGGGCATCGCCATTGGTGTCGAGGGTAGTGGTGGTGAGGGTGTGGATAGTGGCGGCGTTGTGCACGCCTTCAGAGGAACTCAGACCTTGAGATGTACGAAGGAGCTGCAGATCACCGGCTTGTCCGCACGTGCAAGCAAACCACTCGTTTCTGCAGCTATCAAATGTTGGGATGGCCTCAGCTGTGGCTTGGATGATTCTCCGTCTCCATCTCTCCGCATTTCTCTCTCCCCGCAGCACGCACTGCTGTGCGACCTGATTGTGGCACGCTGGTTCTGGGGCTCCATGCTGGCCAGCTGGTGTGGGTAGTGTGAACGAAAGACTGAAGTGTGAACAAAAGACTGAAGTGTGAACAACCTACTGAAGTGTGAACAACCGACTGAAGTGTGAACAACCGACTGAAGTGTGAACAACCGACTGAAGTGTGAACAACCGACTGAAGTGTGAACAACCGACTGAAGTGTGAACAACCGACTGAAGCGTGAACAACCGACTGAAGCGTGAACAACCGACTGAAGCGTGAACAACCGACTGAAGTGTGAACAACCGACTGAAGTGTGAACAACCGACTGAAGTGTGAGCAACCGACTGAAGTGTGAACAACCGACTGAAGTGTGAACAACCGACTGAAGTGTGAACAACCGACTGAAGTGTGAACAACCGACTGAAGTGTGAACAACCGACTGAAGTGTGAACAACCGACTGAAGTGTGAGCAACCGACTGAAGTGTGAACAACCGACTGAAGTGTGAACAACAGACTGAAGTGTGAACAACAGACTGAAGTGTGAACAACCGACTGAAGTGTGAACAACCGACTGAAGTGTGAACAACCGACTGAAGTGTGAACAACCGACTGAAGTGTGAACAACCGACTGAAGTGTGAGCAACAGACTGAAGTGCGAACAACCGACTGAAGTGTGAACAACCGACTGAAGTGTGAACAACCGACTGAAGTGTGAACAACCGACTGAAGTGTGAACAACCGACTGAAGTGTGAACAACCGACTGAAGTGTGAACAACCGACTGAAGTGTGAATAACCGACTGAAGTGTGAACAACCGACTGAAGTGTGAACAACCGACTGAAGTGTGGTGAATGGTCACAGTTTGGTCTTGTGGATGGCGATGGGTGTTAAGCACATCATTGCATCACATGGCCAGGATGCCCCCCCCCTCCCCGTTCCCCCCCTTGTCGCTCGTTCTTCAACGTCTGGTATGTCTTGCTGTTTGCATTTGTCGTGTCGTGTCGTGTCGTGTTGTGTTGTGTCGTGTCGTGTTGTGTCGTGTCGTGTCGTGTCGTGTCGTGTCGTGTCCTGTCGTGTTGTGTCGTGTCGTGCCGTGTCGTGTCGTGTCGTGTCGTGTCGTGTCGTGTTGTGTCGTGTCGTATCGTGTCGTGTGGTGTTGTGCTGTGTGGTGTCATGTTGTGTTGTGCGAATGCAGGTGTGCATGACGATCGAGGAACCCAACACTGGCAACACCATCCTCAAACTCACTCAGACTGGCGTGCCCGACGAAGACAGGTGGGCTTGCGTGGAAGTTGTGTGATGTTGCAAATAAGGCTTCTGTTTCTCAATCTGACACGCAGTGGAGTCCTGGTCAAGGACAGGTGGGCTATTGCGGTGTCCACGTTCGATCAGCAGATTGTTTCTGTTTGCTTTTGATGCAATCACATTGACCATGTCTCGTCCAGGCTGGATGCCGCACTCCCGCATATGGTTTGCGACAGTGAGGCATCCACGCTGTCAATTGGACAACTCACACATGTGCAGCAGGGCACGCCGGCACTAGATTCTGACACTGGTGAGCCAGTCTGGATTTTGCTTGGCTTTTTCCAGTGACTGGGTTCAGTTGAGGGTGCGGCAAGCGAACCCAACTGTGAAAGGGCTGGGGGGG